>JAAEAF010004490.1:36013-69151 GCA_011037195.1 Triatoma infestans | reverse complement strand
AATCCTACCCCAATTGCAAGCAATTGGCTCGGAAAGTAGCTTGCGACCGTAGTTCATTATTTCAACTCTAACGAGCTAGCGTGACTGATCGCACGCCCGATGGATCTACCGATTCCATCTACTAATTCCTGTCCATTGCCTGAAGCACAGGGATGCAGTAACCCAGGGTACTTGCAGGCAACCCTGCAAGGGGAAAGGATCAGGATAGGATTGGTGGGGGTGAGGGATTTCCCAACTTGGAGAGCCAGAGGCTGATTGCATCCCGAAGGGTGGGCGATAATGACGCCCACATACCCACCCCCAGTGGGAAGCTACACTTAATAGCGCCCTAGATAGCGAAGGCCGGAACTAAACGGCGTGGGAACTGCGCGTGGTTACCACACGCCCCTATTCAAATCGCCGTCTGGGAAGCCTTGCCTTGGTGGAGGAAATCCAACGCCAAAATAGGAGTCTCCTTACTCGGCTGTGAGTAAGGAATCTCCCCTCGTTGTCTCTAGAAGCAAGTAGTTCGAAAAATGCACCTAGATTTTAATCCGCACAAGGACTAGAATATATCTTAAAAGATACGTCTTGTCCAGTGCAGGGTCTCCTTTTTAGTCGCCTTCTACGACAAGCAGGGAATACCGTAGGCCTATTCTAACCCGGGACCTACACGGGGAACACTCTACAAGCTTCTCACAGCGTGTATAGCGGAGCAAGTGTTTAACTACGCCAATAATCAAATATGATACGAAGGACTGCAGATAATTGATACTATCGCTAATGAGCAAGCCAAGAAAAAGCCGCGCAATCTGTACATGATGTACATTGATTACAAAAAGGCTTACAATTCCGTTCCGCATACCTGGCTGGTTGATGTGCAGAAAATATATGGAATTCCCGCTGACATCGTGAAGTTCTTGGCGAAGCTGGCGCACAGTTAGTTGTGCCTCAGTAAGAAGACTTAGCTCGAACATAAGTGACATCTGTTAAAAGATGAATATTCCAGGGAGCGGCCTTGAGCCGGGATGATTTATTATGCTGATCTACCCGCTCACACGGTTGCTGAACTAACTGAGTTACGGATACATTTGGGGAAACCATGCCTCTGGAAGCCTCTGGAATCACGCAGATTTTCTATTATATTTGGATGACCTCAAACTGTATGCTAACCGAAGAGATCATCTCAGTATGTTGACATAGCCATGCCATTTGGGTTGGGATACCGTACGCAGATAATTGTTCGAACGAAAGTCGTTCCCACACTGTATGAGATGGCAGATGATCGGGAGTTACAGGCTATGAATTGTGTAGAGAC
The DNA here is from genome assembly GCA_011037195.1 of Triatoma infestans. Classification (NCBI taxonomy): domain Eukaryota; kingdom Metazoa; phylum Arthropoda; class Insecta; order Hemiptera; family Reduviidae; genus Triatoma; species Triatoma infestans. Next base: position 67,854 of record JAAEAF010004490.1, on the reverse strand, counting down.
AGGACTTCATCCTTCTGTTACGATCTACGCTTATTGATTTAACATTAGGTTTAAGTCAACTCTCCACCCGAACTTGATAACCTTACTCTTACGATTGGATACCCAATCCGAAACCGGATAGGGCACAAAAAATATCTATGCTACGACGGATAAAATCACAGATATTTAATTTTCATTGTTTTTCATTTTAAAAGTGCATTTATTTTTTCCACCATTGTATTTTAATTCTTGATAGGAGTGAGAAAAGCATCAAATAAATGTTTTAAAATTTATTCAATGAATGTTCGTTGCATAAGAAGTGATGGTGCCAGGAACATTATAGGAATTTAGTATTATTTAAATATTTTTTTTTTTTTTAGAGTCTTATTCTTCATATTTTGACATATCTCATGATAGCATCGCTTTTGAGAAAGCGATTCTGATGCATTGTGCTTTCTTCTTAGAAATAATTAGCAAGCGTACCAAGTACAGCATGGAAAAGTGTAGTCTGAAATGCCCTTTATAGTCTAAAACAAATATAATTCAAAGTAATATATATTTTGAGTGTTTGAACAACGCTGGGCCCTTCATTTCCAACATGTTCATCTATTTCGTCCTCCTGCACACGCCGCCCACACTGATATATATGAACATGATATTGTATGCAACAGACTACTATTATGTTTCTATATACATTTGTGTAACTTATCCATCCATGTATCTATCTATGTTACACAAACATTAATATATGTAAAGCTCAGTAAATTATGTGTATATATGTGGAATACAATATATGCTGTGCTTATAATATCCAATAATCCTCGAATATTTAAAGAATTACTCAGATTTTCTTCGATATTTAAACAAATATAAGAATTATAATAACATTTCTCTATAATTATTTGCAAAACTGTATCCTTTACAATTACACTTTTAAGATTAACATTCTGTTTTAATAATGTTTAGAAAATAATGCTCAAGAAGTTTTAAAACACTTCTTATTAATTTTGTGAATAGTTATAATATAAAAAAAACTCATTTTAATATAAGTACGAATAATATTAAGCACGAACCTAAAAAAAGCTCAAGCAACACTGATCATACACTACTGATTAAATACAACTTGTATATTTCTTATTAATAAAGCATCACCAAACTTAATTATTTAATAAAAAAGTTTTGAAAACTTTAATTTCATCTCTAATTTTGCTACATTGTTAAAAGAATTGTCTTTAACACAACATTTCTAAAATCATTTCTAAAGTTCTTTCAAAAATTTATAATTCCATTATTTTGTACTTGTCCTTCCTATTACTTTAATCTAATTTTCAATCGCTTTCTTATTTTGGCTTAAATATTTTTTTTTTCTCCACTTCTCCTTCATAATGTCCTATTAAACAGCTTAAGTTTGCCGGAGCTTTAAAAAACTTGCTCATTCGACTTAGTTTTTTTGCTCAGCCCAATGTTCTGCTTTCTTTCGAAAGCTTCATTCACGAGATGGAGTAAATTCCACTGAAGTTTATTATTATTGGACATTCTTTTCATACTGCATCGCAATTACAAACTTCATTAACGATTCTTGGCCCTATATTTGGAATCAAACAACCATTAATCTAAATTATTTAATTTATTTTTCTCCTAAAGTTCATTCCAAAACAAAATTAATGAAATTATTTCTACTTTATTCATTTTCTTAACAGAAAACCATTACTTTTCTGAAGTTAGATTATCCAATACCCCCCCCCCAAAGAAATAGAACATTTACTGCTAACTACTGAATAAAAATAACATAATCATGTGTTTACTTAAATCATAATCGTTTACGCACACACTGGATATTTTCAAATAAATGCAATTATAACGATGCCTAGCAGTTAGTGCGATCCAATGTTTAAAAGTTTTTGTGCTCCATAAATTTTTCCAATGACTTTATTTTAAATTGTAAGGGAGTAACAGATGAGGTGATTAATATATTATAATTGTAATCATTAATTTTGCATTATAAATTTGAATTTTTATTTTTTTATTTATTTATGTAGATGGGAAATGTTAAAGGATAAAAAGGAAGTGAAATATTAAGGACGATTTCAATAACACACTGAATACTATTTATTTTGACAACGTTATATTAACAATTCACAACTTATCTCTAATATGAACGACTTTTATAATACAATATATTCGCAACCAAACAGAGCATCTTTTTAATACAATATAATTCTACATTTAGTTCTATAATAAAAATCATTTTTGTCACTTTTTTATATCATATGGGTTTTAATTTTATCTAGTCTCTACTGCCATGCTGACTAAATTATATTTAATTTCCACATTTATAACCTATAAATATATCATGTAAATGTGAATGAAGTCATAGATTGTGCACTGGATTCCCTAGGACTCAGTGCCTCAATTGGACAGGGTGATGAAGAAGCCAAAATCTGCTGGAAATCTCTGGATATGAATAGGGAGCTAGGGGGCAATTAGGAGGTCGCCTGGCCAAAGCCATCATGGAGGATTGTCGGGATGGTTGGACATGGATACAGCTTGCGCCGTATGATTGGAATGGTCGTTAGGTTATTTTGGAAATTAGGGAAGCAAAAATGGAGAAGCACGTCAAAGAAGGGATATTAAAGTCTTTGTGGATTACTTAAATTTGAGACATAATAGAGAGCGTTGACAATAATGGCAAAGGACTAAAGGATTGTTCTTTGGATGTTGGATTGTTTCGGCTCCTTAGGTCAAGTTAGGTCTCAGCAGTGTTTTGATACCCTGCTCTAGTCTTCGTAGTGGTCCATGACCTGGTTAAACCTTGTTTTTTCACTCTCGTATGCATGCCATGTTAGTCGAATGTCGAAATCCAGTTTTAGGTAGAGTACATGCATGAAGTCGGAATTTCATTATTGTTGATTGGTGATGTTTTCATAGCAGCCTATTTTCAAGACTTCACGCCGAATTGAGATTTTTAGTGGTTGCTCGTTTAGGAGGTAAAAAGTGGTATCGAATGAATGATCGGGGGGGGGGATTCGAATTTCGAATTGATTGGTGCTGCCCTTATAGCAACCTGATTTTTTCATGGTTCAACTGATTGTTTAATGTTTCACTGTTTTTTTGTTTATAACTCAAATGTGTGACGCGGCCTTTAAAACTGGCGGATACGCTCTTCCACACTGGATAAATTATGACTCGCCTGTTTAATGGCCTTGGGCATTCAGCGCAAGGATGACGTCCAGCACATCATACAAATTTACAGAGGTGATCGCAGTAAGTACATATGCGCCCGCCCATACTCTTGATACCTAACACATTGCGCTATATTAGGTCCTTTTTGGGGGGCTTCCATTGTGATTTCTTAAAGAGAATAAACCGCATACAAAGAGTTCAGTCTGTACATAAAAAAAGATTCTTTCGCCAATGGCAGAGGAATCCTACCCCGTTCTCATTACTCGTAATTTGTTAACTCATCTTCTTGTAATGGAAATTTGCTTATCAAATGGAAAATTAAAATTAACCTATAAAGCCTGTCATGTTCTCCCTCAACCGTACAATTCTTCCTCTTATCTGCAGGTACAAACCTCCTAAATCACTTGTAGACATCAGAGACATTTTCCGTGGTAGCCTGCTTCATTTTGTGGTCATCGCCGGTTTCGGGCGTTCGCCCATCTTCAGGATGCGTTTTTCAGACAATGTGACAACACAGACTTGCACAGAGCAGACTAGAAGTCTAGAAAATCACTAGAGTGTGAAACTAAGTCTGCTCTGTGCAAGTCTGTGTTGTCACACTGTCTGAGAAACGCATCCTGAAGATGGGCGAACGCCCGAAACCGGTCGATGACCACAAAATGAAGCAGACTTCCACGGAAAATGTCTCTGATGCTTTCTAGCTCTGCGGAACCAACCATCACTTGTAGACCATTGGATCATACCTGGACAATAAATCTTTATATTGTATTGAGAAGAAAAGACCTCAACGTATGTTACCGACTTAACTTTACAGAACTACATAAGACTATACACCTTACTTCTTATATCAAAATGGATTTACTGAAAAAAAATTCTATGGGCTGACAAAAAATCCAATACTCTGCAATCAAAAATCCTTCATCGTATAACTGTCATATATGAAACCTTACCCAGCATACTGATCTCAATTAGCCGACCAATCTAAGATCAACTTATCAGATCAATCCAAGATCACTGAATTCAAAATAGCCATATCATACTAATACGCCACATTACCATACAGTTTTATTTTATTTTCTTGTTTTACTCTTAAGTTCCAAATTTCAAATAAAAATAATAATAAGTAAATTAAATCATTTTGAAAATAATGAAAAGAATATTAATTTAGGGAATAAATTGCTATTCAATTAATTATTTCATTTTTACTCTTTAAACGAAATCAGTTATAAATACTGGAAATATTCTGAAATATTCACGAGTCCTTTCACAAGTTGGAACTTTTTTAATTTAATTTTATTTAAAATTTATTGCATTTGTTTTCTAATAACAATCGTAATAACTAGCTTTATGTTTTTATATAGAATTAATTTAATAAAAGAACAAAAGTGGCAATTGATATTCAAAATGAACTCAGTTATTGATTGGCAAAATACATTCATTTTTAATGGAATTAAAGTTTAATTTAATATAAAAGTATTAAATTTGTAGTACTTGTTGACTAACATAAATATATTGCAATAGATTGCATGAATTTTCGACTCCCTAATAAGTATTATATTATAATAAGTATTAGTAATACATTATAACACCATACATTAAATATTAGTATTATGATAGCAATGGTAATGCCAGAATAATTGTGTCTTTAAAGTAGAACTTTATTTTGTTTATTGTAATGAGTAAAGTAAGTTTAAATCTGATAGAATGATTTATTTAATTACACAAAACTTGAGCAGGACTTACATCTACCTGTGTAGATAGAATGAAGATTTGTAAACAGTAAAGTTTGCTTAGATAAATTGAATCATATTTTTATATCCGGAAATTCATGCGTGGTAGCATACTTCCTTTTATAGGTTCTGACTGGTTTTGGACACTCATCCATCTTATGGATAGTTTTCTTCTTTTATTTTTAATTTAAGGCGCGTCAATATCTATGTCATTGTCGCCTGGAGCCTTCTCAGTGAATTGCCGACCTCCGGACAGTGTTCTCTCGTTACAACCAACACTAGGAGGCTCCTAGGAGAAAGAAATCGGAGGGCAGCATAGCTGGATTCAAACCCGGGACCTCCGCGTGGGAAACTAGTACGCTAACCATTAGCTTTTCCCTTCCCTTAATAAGAGATCAAGTATTTGTAGAATGTTGACTTCAATTTTTAATTTCTGTCACGCATACACAAATCAATCAAGGAAAACTTTTGGCTATGCTATGAAGTTTTGTCCATTTTGACATAAAGAGGGATACAGCTTTTTTTTTTATTCTATAAATTTAAGTCGATATCATGTTAAGGTCTTTTCTTTTTAATCGGGTATAAGGAGTCAATAAAAGTATTTTGTTCTGAAACTCAATAAAGAAACTCATTGCAATATGGGCGAAATGTCGGTATCTAGCAATCCATTGTCTCCCGCATATTCAAGTGTTTTTCATGAAAATGGCCGCGGATATCTGAAAGATCATACTTTAATATTTTTAAAAGAAATATCTAAATGGAGGTATTGTTTAGAAATTAGTAATTCTTCAATTATTTTTACAGTTCTGAAAAACTAGTCTTGCAAAAAGGAATTTCAAAATGAAGAAAAATCAATGAATTTTCAAAATATTTTTAAATATTTTTGTGAATATTACAATTCCAAAGTCCAGTTACATTTCGACAAATACTTACATCCTTACTGTATGAGTCTAAATTCGGCAAATCGCATTCTTGACTCGCTATAATGACTGGATTAGTATCAATGACTCGAGTTTGAAGTTTTCCAGAAATGAATCGCACATATTTAATTATATCACTATTTGTCAAAGATTAAGCCTTCTTAAACTATTGTTTGTTTACACCAGGCGTACATTCAATTACATGTCATTTCATCAGTATTGAGTTTAAGCAAGATACTATCAATTGTTTTATTTTTATTTAACAAATCTCATAAAATCAACTTTGTCTGTCATTCTGAGAAGTTTATACAAAAGAGAAATTTATAAAAATATTCGTATAATGAAAGAAAATCACTTTTAAGGAACGTACTTCTCTATGTCCGTTTATAAGTATTTTCATACAGACATCTGATTGAAGATGTTAATGCAGCTCATTAACCACTTCTTGATGGTGCTTAGATTACTTTAAATCTGGGACAAAATCATAAGCGTTCACTAAATCTGTGAAGAAAAAAGAAGAAAATAATATAAGTTAAACAAGAACTTTAATAATGCATTCTCTAACTCAATGGGGTGGGTTTTGCTTTTGAATAAAGTGAACTATTTCGTTGAATGGTATCCTACTAAAGCTAGCGCAGGTAATGACACAACTGTAAGTTCTTTGCAGAATTAGAAAAACATCTCAAAGGGATCTTATCCACAAAGTTTATATCGGGAATATAAACAGGCCACAAAAAAATTTTTCTTTGTTTCTGCTATAGGAATTTTGCTCAATTCTTCATACAGAAATCTAGGGCATTCCGACAGGAAGACCATGATCATGGCACTAACCAATGGATAAAATAAAACTGGACTTAGATTTCATAATCTGTTTCAGCTAAATGTTAGAAGTAACCGCATCTTGTTCAACAGAGGAATCTTCAAACATTTTGCCATGCACTCGTAACTAAAGGAAATGTGATCCATTTCGTTGACTCATTGATCTCTTTCTGACATAACTGACCTTTATAGTTGTAGCAGCCAAAACTAAGGTGGAAATCATTGTAGTAGACGACACGACCAGAAGCCATAAAAGCAAAAACAAAATTCGTTTAACTAATCTCAGAATCACCCTTTGTCCAAAGTCTGTTTCTAATCCTTTCTAGTAACATCTGAAGGGCAAAATCGTTTTTTTGCTTTTGATGACCATTCTTTGTTGGTTCCTCGAGATCGTCTTGGATACCTTACTGAGACCAGGATCTCCATACACAAAGCCCCATAGAATGGTTTCAATTAAAATGACGCAAGGATAATAGCATGATCCATACCGACAATTCTTCTTTGCCGAAATCGAAAACCTTGTCTACTGGAATTCTAGGTACTGCGAAATATAATTTCACTCTGTTTATTATCAAAAATAATGACTAATTTGTTTTTGTTTCTCATATATTTTCGATGTTTAAAAAAACTGCAATATTGTTTGCAGGGTTCAATAAAATTTCACAGTACTAAAACGGTTTTAATACTAAAAGTTTGATTTGTTTTTAACTGGTTTTTACTTTCACTTCCTGTTACTAAAATGAGAAAGCATCACAAATTTCGAAATTGAATTTTCACAAGAAATACAAGTTGATTTTTCAGATCTGCGGAATATGAAATATATTATATGCGTGCGAGAAAGAGAAAGAATAAAATATCTCAATAACGAAACATCGCTAAGTTCGTCGATAAACGAATAATGTTTCGTTTGGATAACCCTACCGACAGCCAGCAGGTTTACTGAAATCCATCAACCGGAAGTGCTATTTTAGTGAAGAATATTTTCAATTTTTCTCGATATTTTCGAAAATAGCTCCAATGATTTTCTTTAAAATTCGTATTAATATTTCCAGCAATATATTCAATCATTTGAATCATTTTCCAGGAAAGTTGATGGTTTTGGGTTCTATTGGAGCAGTTCTGTTAGCTTTCCTCTAAAGTATCATTGGCATAAGAGAGCACCCAAAAACTAGAGTTACTCAGGTACTTCTATATTGCCAAAATATAAATAGAATTAGATCTAGAAGAAATGTGTTGAAAGATATGTAAATTGTATCATATATATAACTTCGTTTTTACGAGGAAATACATTGTAGGTGATTATAATGTTCCTTCCCTAGTACGTATAAGTACGTGAAATATATGAAAATCCAATATATATATATTGGATTATCAACTTAGAATATTAAAGCATAGAATCAACATTGATAGAATTCCAAATTTGAAGAAACGGTGAAGCGGAAGTGTTATTTTACAGAATAGGCTAGTAACATTTTTTGGAATTTTCTCGAAAACGGCTTAAACGATATTCTATAAACAACTTGGAATGCACAGATATAAACCTATCACTTATATTTATTATTATTATTATTTTTTTTTTGGGACAAGACTTAATTTTAGCAGTATGCTGAGGAGACTTTGACTTTAAAAATTACAAATGTTTTTTGCGTTTGTCCAATGTTTTGGTGCCGTCTTCTAGTTCAAGTCGGTCTTTAAAACAAGAAATCCTTACAAACTGGATAGTCTGCAAGGGGTATCTGTTGCATGCAGTTACTTTGGGAGTAGCGACCCCACTGGTTACCACAGCCAAAGTAGTACTCCATGCACTTCATCAAAACAGTACACAATTAACATAAACTGCATACACTCTACACTTTACAGACAAGGACAAACATTGTACACAAACTAAGGTCACCGTCCCTAATTAATTGGCGAAAGCCAAACGAGAAGGAAGGGATTAGCTCAGTGGAAGCGTGCTGGACTACTAAACGCGGAGGTCCCGAGATCGAATCAGCATGCTGCCCTTAGATATTTTCTTCCTAGAAGCCTCTATAACTTAATGTCCGGTGATGGGCAGTGTTGTCTGTAGCTATAGAACGCTGTTTGAAAACCGGCTGTGCATTGGAGAAGGCTCCGGGCCGCACAATAGATCTTTCAGGTCGCAATGCAATAATCGCCTTCAACAATCTACACTCTTTACAACTGGATAAATTTGTTGAAATTCTAAAGTTTTAACTTTGCGTCTGCTGCATGTAATAGCAAGCAGAGAGAAGACAGGCTTTCTCTGGTACTCTCTGACTTAAGCAGTCTAGAGTGGGAGAATCTGTGTATATAAGCCAGTGGGAATCTATCTAGATCTATCTATCAGATTCAGCCATACATCGCATCGTGTCATATCTCTACTCCCACCTATTATTCTGTCAGTTTCATTATAAGGTCCAATGCAGTTAGTGTAAACTTATAGCTACATTATAACAGTGTCTTCATATCTCGTTCATTCAATCAAACCTAATTACTCTCCTCAACAACTCCATTATACTGCGTATTTTAGCTTTTTCTTTGGCTCCCTGTATTTAATTATTATCTTATTTGCAATTTTGTACTATGTTCGACTTATCCTATTAATTCATTATCATTATTAATGTTATTGTATTATTGTTATTGGGCTTTATTGTTATATTTGAGATATTTGGCCAATATTGTGAATAAGATCATGTTACTAAATAGTAATACATTGAAACAAGGTCATCATGTAGACACAGCAGTCAGATTATTACTGCCATTTAATATAATATATTAAATTGCAAATTTGTGCTATTGAACATTATAATAATGTAATGTACATAATGCACTAATGATATTTACTAATATCCTGTTACTCATTACGAAATTATATTGTAATACCGATGTATAGTTGTATATAAATCCACTTACTGAAATTAGGATTATGATAATAGCTAATTATTTTATTGTAAAAAAATCAATTATAAGTTTTAGAAACTTTAGAAATGACAAAATATTAGGAGAATTTTTCTATTTTATTTTTATTTACTAAATGCAGAATGCAGGTTATATTAATTGGAAGGTTAGCGTGCGGTTATATAGTTGATATCTTCTATTTTATCTCTCAGCAAATTAAAATAATTTGGTTCTTAAAATATCTTCATACAATAGCTTATCAAAATTGTTTAAATTATAAGGAAAGCATAAGCGTGACAGAGTTATCAAGTGAAAATGTATTTAAATGTGATGGTTATAATGGATATATTCCACATGTGCTGCACATTCAGCATCTGAACTTAAATTGCATGATATTAAGAAACGTATACTTAAATTCTTATGTCGGGATTGTAACATTGGATTGAAGAAATTACCAACACTAAAGGACCTTTTGTTCGAGATAAAAAGTGGATCACTAAAGCTCATACGGGAATAACAAAACCAAGTAGAAGGTAAGTGTCAGAATTGTGATATTTTCTTGCAAGACAGGCTGATCATTAGGAATAGAAGATAGGAGAGACAGGAAAAAGAATTCGATTTTTATTTAATATTCCTGAATCTAATTCAGAAACTATGACTATGACAAAAATGTGGCTTTAACTATTGTAAATGCAATAGGCGCTGATGAGTCAGAGTTGTTTCTACATGTAGATTATCTAGAAATAAAAAAAAACCTTCAGAGTATAAAATGAGGCCTCTCAAACTTATCTTTGAAAACAAAATGTAACTTTCTTGGTTTTTTAGGAATAGAAATAAATTAAACACTGAACCCCAAGTTTACGCTGACTATCTAAAATTACATGTCCCTACATTCCACATTTCAACTGTAGAATTTAGAAATTACATACTAAATTTACACTAGGAAAGGATCTACGATTGATTTTGCGTACTACAAAATTTTTTATTTAGACTTGTATGTTTACCTTTTAATTTTCAGCTCTGCGAAACCAACCACCATAACAAATATCTTTTAATTTTCATTACTCTAACAACTTTTATATTTTTATTTTATACTCATACCCTTAACTTAAGAAAATATTGTAGACTTTATATTAACTCATATTTTTAGTCATTATATTATTTTGTCATTGTAATTATTTAGTCAGTATATATTTTGTCATTGTAATTATTAGTCAGTATATTATTTTGTCATTGTAATTATTTAGTCATATATTTTTTTGTCAGTGTAATTAATTTAGTCAGTATCTTATTTTGTCATTGTATTATTTAGTCAGTATATTTTTGTCATTGTATTATTTAGTCAGTAAATTATTTGGTCATTGTAATTATTTAGTCATATAGTAATTTTGTCATTGTAATGTATTTTAGTCCAGTATATTATTTTGGGTCAGTGTAATTATTTTAGTCATAATAATTGATTTGTCATTGTAAATTATTTATTCAGTCTATTATTGTTGTCATTGTAATTATTTAGTCAGTATATTATGTTTTGGTCATTGTAATTATTTATCGTATATGTATTTGTCTTGTAATTAATTGTAGTCAGTTATATATTGGGTCATTGTAAAGTATTTGTTCATTATATTATTTTGTCATTGTAATTATTTAGTCAGTATATTAATGTGTCAAACTGTTTTTAGTGTATGATTATTCAATTTTATTTTTGCTAACATTGTAACTGGGTATAAACCTATTTATATAAATCAGTAAATAAATATCTAAATATGTAAATAATTGATACTTTTTGTCTATTTTGAGAGATCGTTCTCAGTAGAATCTTGGGGCATCCATCTAAACCAACATTGTGTGACTTTATCTTTATTGCCATTACTTTCTCTATATTCATCAAATATGACAAATTGTAGAAAGATTAAATTCTTGAAGAAAATTTGAAATCATAGTTTAGAACAATTTTCTCTTAAAATTTTTTATAGAAGAAGATAAGTGTGAGTGTGTAAAAAAACCATCATTAATTACAATCTTTTAGATTTCCGCGATTAATGTAGCGTGTTTCATGAAAGACAAATATCCCGGTTGACATTGCATCAGTGACTGCTAGAAACTGACGTTTCGCCCATATTGCAATGACCCATATTCAGGATCTTAACACCTTGAATGCTAATGGGAAATGAACGTTGGTAGCTCCTTCCTCCGCCATCTTGACTGTTTTCTTGATCACCATCTTTACTATTGGTTGGAACCGAGGCACAATTTTCTCTTTCTTTTCCACAGTAGGCTGGCGGGAGACGAGATCTAAGTCTTCCATCCCACTGCCTACCAAAGTTTTAAAACTTGTCCTGCTCCATTAAGCGTTTTTCCTCCTGTTTTTCATACCTTTCCCTGAGCAAGGAGAGCCATGTTCTGCTTAGACCGAGTCCGTCGTCTCTTTTTAGACAGTTTTCCTCTGTCTCAATTTCCACTGCCTCTTTTACGACACATTCGTAGTATAATTGTTTACCTGGGCAAGAACTTTGATGACTTCAAAATTTATGGTATGTTCAGTTGTAGAAGAATGTTTGGCTAGGGCAGATTTCTCCGTTTTGTTTTACCATGCATAGTGACATAGACCCCACATTTGCAGTGGAAACGTGTCATTGAATCCTGGTAGCAGCTGATACTTTTTTCTGTCCGTCCGATGTGTGGTAGCTATATTGTGCTTTGCGAGGATTTTAGAAAACTTCTCCGTCACTCCTTGCACATACGGAAGGATAGCTCTCGTTTTCTCTTTTCTTCCTCCATCTCCTCAAGTTTCCTGACACGAGAAGCTTGTTTGGCCCTATTGAAGAGAGTAGCTTTTTGCCTATTGTGATGGATGCAAAACATTAAAATATATGAATTATATTAATAAATCAAAATTATCAAAATATGTGACATACCCTTGCAAAAGGGACAAGCCAGGTATATGGAAACAGTTACTGGAAAAATTTAAGAACAATTATGGCATTGTACTACCCCTTCTCCTCACAGGGAGGCACTAAAACGGACAAAAGAGAAACAGTCTTTGCGGACAGACGTGTGCTAGATATCACAGGTGGAACTCAGATCTAATACCAGTATTACGTTTTATAAGAATTATTGATAAGCTATTGTGATTCTCAAAGTACTTAATTTCTCTTAGAGAATATATTTAAATTAATCTACCAGTGTGTTCTTAATTATTCTTATACTTCTATATTTTCCTCAAACATACTTACAAGCCCTAATACGAAACCGCACGTGCTACTTATCACAAATCCACATCATCACACCATTACATTACACTATCTTTGTAGCCGTTTTGTTTCAGAGCTTACCGAAGATGAGTTTCTTCCATGGCTCGGCAATCCTGATAGCACGTTTGATCTGATACCACACCACTCTTCTATATAGAATGATGATGCTAACAGTCCTTTAAGTATTGGCTGAAGTGGGTTTTCTTCCGGTATACCAATGTCCCAATGTTTCAATCTCTTTCTTTGGACATCCAAAAAGTGGAAGCTTCACATTCTTTATCAAACCTTATGGTGAATTTTTGTCTTTTATGATATTTTGTTTATAATTATACGGAGTCTATTTGCTAAAAACGTTTAAAAAAAAAAATCTGGTGTGAAACACTCACACAACTTTCTCTTACTCCAGGTCTCAAAATTATAATTAACAAATTTTATAGTTTATGTAACGAATTTAATGAAATTCTCCGAAAACTGAAAAAACTGTTCAGTAAAAGCGCACTTCCGGTTTACTAATTTTCTTGAACTCGGAATTTCAGCCATCTATTTATTTCTAACTAATTATGTTTGGATGATAGAATTGTATAATCAACTGTGATAGCACTTTTTAGATAACAATAACCCCACTCCCTCCCCAGAACTGCCCTTAAATGAATTTTCCTGGAGAAAGTTTCAAATAAAAGTTTCTCTCTTTGTAGTGTATTTGATATAACAGTTAAGAAAATCTTCGGAGCCATTTTTGAACATTGCAAAAACGTAAAAAAACAACTAGTAAAGTGGTACTTCCGGTTGAGGAATATTGACACATAACGCACCGTCAGATCCCATGGTGATACCTAAACGTAATATCAAGTTTGAACTTTCTACGATTTTTCGTTTTTGAGCTATGCTGTTCACATACATACACACACACAGACACACACACATACAGACCATTCGCTAAAAACCACTTTTTTGGACTCAGCGGACCTCAAAACGGATATTTCCGGTGAAAACTCGATATCGAAAATTTGACACGATTACAATACTTCCTCTTACTAGGAGTAAGAGAAAGTAAAAAAACTCAAGCAATGAATGATTGATTCTAGGAATCGGTGAAAATCCGATTAGGAACGTTTGACTCGATTGGTCGATTGTAATATTTCCACTTGCAGAATAAGAAAAAGTAATAGGAGTAAGAGAAAGCAAACATGAGTTATTAAAAAAATCGACTTATATTTGTTTTTTAATGTTAAATGTCTTACTTCCTAATTTAGTTATAACAATAATTTAAAAAAAAAAAGTGGTACAAAGAATGACAATAATTCTAATAAAATGTTGTGCTGTAAATAAAAATTATTGATGTAGTATTAAACTATTTATGGCTGAAATAAAAAGTAAATTTACAAAATATAAGATAGCTTACTTTAGTTGTGGAAAAAATTCCCATCTTCCAGCTAATTACTCATGCCAATCTAAAAGTGACCTTATTCGTATTTTACCGTAACAAAATTTTTTTAATGCGGTTTCAACCCGCTCACTTTTCTGTCTGTTTAATAGGATTCATGCAAGTGACAACCCCCCTGTTTCTCTTACAGTGTTTTCAATTTAACTTCCAGTTGATTTAAATTACTTTGTTTTCACATTAGTATTTCATTCGAACAATTTTTCTATTTGTAGTTTTCACATGTATAACAAATTTCATTTCATAATTGGTAAATTCAATCGAAGGTTTTTTTTTTTTTTCTCCTTTATTAAATTTATTTACAACCTGTACATATATACATCATGTAAATGTGAATTTCGTGTCACAGACTGTGATGCACTGAATCCCCTAGGACTCAACGCCACAATCAGAGAGGCATGTTGAGAGGAGCCAACCAATGCTGGAACTCTCACGGAATGAAAAGGAAGCTAGGTGTTTAGGAGGTCGCGTGGCCAACGTCGTTTCAAGCGACGTGGAGGATTGTCGGGATGGGTGGAAGATGATAGGGTTTGTGCGGTGGGATTGGGATGAATCTGAAGATTAGTGTGGAAATTAAGGAAGCGTGTACGGATTAGCTTGTTAACGAAAGGGATATTGAGGTCTTTGTGGAGAGTTGAATTAGAGACATAATAGGGAGCGTTTACAATATGGCGAAGGACTTTAGATTGAAAGGATTGGATTCTCTGGATGTTGGATTGTTTCGCGGAGCCCCACAGTTCAGCTCCGTAGGTCCAGACAGGTCTCAGCAATGTTTTGTATAAAGTCAGTTTGTTTTGTACCTTTATGGTTGATCTCCGTCCAAGCAGTCTTCGTAGTTGTCCATAACGTCTATTTAATTCTTGTCTTTTCAGTCTCGTATGAGGGTTCCATGTCAGTCGACTGTCTAAATACAGTCCTAGGTAGCGTACTTGCGTGGAAGTCGGTATTTCTTTGTTGTTGATACGTACGGGAGGGCAGGTTTGTCTACGTAAAGTGAAAGTAATCTGTTGGCATTTGTCTTCATTAAGTCTTATTTTCCATTTTTTGCACCAAGAAGTGATGAGGTCAAGGTGTTCTTGGATATGTGAGGAAGTTTGAGCAGGATTAGGATTTGTAGATAATATTGCAGTATCATCTGCATAGGTTGTGATCAGGGTTTCTGGATGTGTGGGAATATCAGCAGTGAATACCGTGTACAAAACAGGGCCAAGGATGCTTCCTTGCGGAACGCCGGCGTGAATGGGTTTGATGTCGGAGAACTCAATACCGCACCTAACTCTGAAGTAGCGATCCGTCAGATAGGACTGAAGGATTTGGTAATATGGAGTAGGAAGGAATTGCTTTAGTTTATATAACAGCCCTGGATGCCATACCCTGTCGAAAGCCTGAGTTACGTCCAGGAAGGCACCCAGGCAGAAACTCTTTTTTTCTAAAGCAGAGGATATTGTGTCTACGACTCTGAAGCATTGCTGTATGGTGGAGTGCTGGGAGCGGAAACCAAATTGGTGATAAGGAATAATATTTTGGGATTCTAGAATTGGGATAATGCGCTTAAGGAGTAGTTTTTCGAGGATCTTAGATAGCACGGGGAGGAGACTAATCGGTCTATAGGAGGATATGTCACTGGGATTTTTATGAGGCTTGGGAATTAGGGTAATTAGGGAATATTTCCATTGAATGGGAAAGTGAGTGGTGCGCAATACAGAGTTGTAAATTGAGGTTAGGAACACTATGGCCGAAGGTTATTTTAATGGGATTTTTTTCTGATCTCATGATAAAAAATATCATGATACATGTCCTTGATTAAATCATGCTAAAAATTTTTAAAGCGTTGTAAACTATGCAACCATAACTGTTGATAGTGAACTAGTTATAGTAATGCCAGAATGTACCGCAAAAACTAAAACATTTGGAACGTAAGATAGAAGATGGATTCGTGAACATTTCTGAAACTATTTTATGTCTGAACATGATTTAAAAATAAATACTCTTTGACACTATAAATACATTCATAAAATGTAGATGGAAATAAAATATTGTTGTGTGACAAAAGTTTAAATATGAACAAGTATTACCATATTATCCCCTGACTTAGCATCCTGTGCCCAACAATCCCACATCATTCCATTGCAAGACTGGCTTTATAGGTAAAGAATAAGGAGGGTTAAACCTGCAGAAAGCAAATATAATATCCTTCACCATGCGTCGTGCCACTCTCCCTTCTACCCACCTCCATGGGACTATAATACCAACTGGTGATAAAAAACTCCGTTATTTGGGACTTTATCTCGAGAAACGACTCACATGGATTCCGCAACGATTAAAAAGATTGGAACTTAACAGACCTTACACAAACTTCTTTTTAGTAAATCTAGCAGATGCTCAAAACTTTCTCTTGAAAAAAGACTAATTAAAAACACTTTCATATAAACGCTTTAGATATACGAATGCGAGGTTTAGAGTTCAACCAAATATTATTGCAATTTTCAATTCTTTCAATCAAAAATACTTAGAAGAATTACCAATGTCCCCTTTGTTTCCAACCTAATCCTTCATCATGTTCTCAAAATCCCTTTCATCCATCAGCTAATAAAATTCCATGACTCCAAGTCCTAACTCCTTTATCCAAAACATTCCTCTCTTATTCTCCTAAACAACCCTCCCAGAAGACTAAATTATTTTACTAGATCACGAAGGAAAATATTAAAATAAATAGGTCACGTAAAAAAAAAGTTTTGGAAACGCTGCCTACAGCGCATTCCTTTTTCTTTATCAGCATATTCTATCCAGCTACCCAGACAATGCAAAGCAGTTTCGGTCAATTTTCCTACATTATAAGCATGTTTGTTTTAGATGGACTGGATAATCCTTCAAAGGACCATCAGTAATATATCTATTCACCAACCTTTCCGAAGTCTTTAGGAGGAATGACAGACTTAGGTCTAAATGCGTAGGATTTATAACAGTCGCTTTTTTCTGGTTTGAAAATGAAGACCATCCAAATGTTGGAACATAGCTAAACATTAAACAACCTTTACAAATCCATATCAATACCTTCAACAGAACATCCATTTTGTAACTGACAATGATAAATTCGAGATATCTGGTCTACATTACTTTAGTGGTGGTAAGCTTTGTGGTGCCCATAACTCTATCTACAGTAACTACCTCATCCACAGTAGCCCTCCTCCAAGGAGTCCACGGCTGACGAATTTAAAGTATAAATCATATATATAAAAAAAATATTGAAATTCATCTCCAGAGCAGTTCACCCTCTACGAAGCCTCACAATTTTGGACGCTATGAAGAAATATTCCGGAGACATAGTTTCCAGGTTTTGTGAGCCAAAGCCCAAAATACCCAGGAACTCACTTATGCATATTTTACTCTAGCCAACTGACTAGAACTGGGTTATGTATCTTCGGCCTCTATCGCCATGACTTCCTTCTAATTGAAGTTAGGGAAAGTCTTTAGTGTTTTTTGACAGATTTTATTTATTTATTTATTTTTTTGTAGAATGTGTTTGAGTCCGCAATGTTGGACATATCTGAGATAGTTCAGCATACATGCTTGTTTTCCTTAATTCTGAACATTTTCTTAATAATAATAAATAATAATAATAATAAAAAATAATAAATAATAAATAACGATGGGAAAATTTCTGAATACAGTCGGAATTGAAGAACAAATACAACCCCTGAATTTTCTTTTTAATCCATAACAGTAAATTGTCTATGTACAAAAATCATAGATATTCCATAATATTTCAAAACCAACAAAATGGTGAATTGTTTACCTGAAAGAATTTGACAATTCAATTAAAAAAACAGTATTACTGGAACTGACAATATAGTTTTATCAATACGGTCTAGGAATTTCAATAATGTTTTAATGACAAAACTTAGGCCCCATCCGAATTAATTTATTTCTAATTTCATGTTCTCATTTGATTGCCTTGTCTATTTTCTATTTCAGTTAAATTAATGATTTTCTGATTAAATCAATTGGTCAGCCTTATTAATTGATTTTAATGGCAATTGAATTTATCAAAATTTAATCAATTTAAATGGATTAATAAAAAATTCTTCTATATCTAGACATTACTCAAAATAATTTGACTTTTTATTCAAAAATTGACTCATTACTCAAAAATAATGTGATCAAATAAAATTGCAATTTTATTCTTAATAAAATTCGTTCTCCATTGCATGCAATACGTGTAAAATATAAAAATTCAATACCAATCTTTATATTTTAGCGGTGCCTTTAAAAATTTTGTTATCCAACAAGGCTATAATAAAAATAGACCTTTTAATAAAATGTTAAACACATTTCTTCAAGCCTTTAAACTCATAGTATTTTCCAGTTTATTTTCACCAGATATTTTCTATGGTTGTAAAATTTTATTAATATGTCCTCTACCACTTTTCTTTTTTTTTAAATAGTTGCTGGTTCTGCTCAGTTAGCGATTTTACCAATTGGGTATGTGGTAATAACTTTTAGCTTCAGTAGCTGTTGCCTGCCTTCTGAGAATGAGGGTAGCTATTCGAACATATAGCCTTAAAGCCACTCCACCTAGACCATATCTAAAGATAGGGTAATATTAAATCCGGCATTTTCAAACCTATTCTCTCATACTCCAATTTTCAATGGATTTATCCATATAACATTCATTAAACAAGGAAACATTGTAAGCAAATCTACCAGGTTTTGGGGCAATAAAAGTGAAGATTCTAACATTTAATTGAAACCCTTCCTTCACCTTTACAACCTCCAATCTACCCTTTTAACCTCATTCTAAAGTTTAATTGTAACCAAATACTGGATGCAATTAATTTTCTAAAGATCTGTAATGAGGCTTGGTCAGTCTAAAAGTTAACAGACATTATTCAGTTTAGAGCTATGTTGTATGGTCTTGAGATCCCTTTATTACAGTGGTCGGTTAACTCGTTAGTCATTCGCTCTCTCTAGAAAATGTAATGAATTTAAACAATAACTGGACCTAAATATCATGTGATTAATTTTATGTACTTTCAACAATTTAACATTAATAATGAATTAAAAAAAAAAAAAAAATGCATGCTCCATGCACTTCTGTTAAATTCTAACCTGTAGAACCAAATTTTCTTCTTCTACGATTAAAATACAGATTATTTGCAAGATATTTTTAAAATCTCCTATAATGTCCTATTAAAAATACCTTCACAAATGCCATCACATCTCTCTCAACATATTCTTAATGTAATTTAATCATAAATTAACACCATTTAAAATAAGCATGATAAATAATAACGCATACATTTAATTTCCTTTATTATTTATTTTAATATCATCTCCAATTTGCAGTTGGCAGCCAACCTTCTTACATATCTATTTACCTACATATTTTCTTGTATTAACCCTGCTTCTATTTCACATTTGTTTATTACTTGTACAAGCTTTTCACTTTCCATAAACTTTGCATTGCCTTTCTTTAAAATTCAGCCTTTCCTTAAAATTTATCTATTCTTATTAGTACAGTTTACTCCTGAAATAACTTATCGCTACCCCCCTTAATAAAAATGACTTGATAAAACACGGAGAACGCTTAACAACACTATTAAAAAATATAAATTAGTTATAAAGTATTCTTCAAAATATGCTATTTATTATACTCTATTTTCTAATGTCTAATCACGATTTGTGATGATACACGCACACTTAGTAACATAACCTTATAACCTTCCCACATATATACAACCAACAAGTGTGAGTCTACAGAAACATTTGGTTGAAGTGAACACTCTATGCGAACTTGGTGAATTTTCTCTGGCGATGGTTGAAAATCCGAAACGGTCAGGATCAAAACTAATTATGTATGCAACGACGGATAAAATACCGGACCCACCCAAATTTTCAACAATTCAAATAATTGTCACTTTCCTTCTTGCATATAGTTATAAACTGGGTAATCACTAAGAAATGCGTAATACTTCAGTGATGAAAAATTAATACCGATAGTAAAGATGAGATACATTACCGATTAAATCGCATAAGATATTAAGTAACAAAACCAAAGACCCTGGTTTATTATTATCCTTTATGATACCAATATCCTTAATATCAAGGAGGACTTTACAAAACTTTATCAAGACTCCTATTTTCATAACTCTCAAAATAATGCACGTAGGATAAAGGTAGACGATATAGATGCATTATTATTATTATTATTCGCAGAAGGGGAGGGCAAACCCTACGCTATCCAAAGCCTCCCAGGGCCCATATAGCTACCCCTAAAGAATAACAACCACTGGGACTAGAATGAAAATCCAAGCCCAGGTTTTAACCATAAGTTTCACCATAGACCGAACAAATCGGACCAAAACCTTAAAAGGACACAGCTTAAGATCCTCTACCGATATCCTACTCCGGCCGAAGGTCCTAAACCTAATCTCCTCACAACCCAAACAATATATAGATGCATTTGGTACAACGGAATTGCATTTAATGTTTAGTTTGTTTTAACCAACTCTCCACAACATCTTCACTTTCCTCGTGCAAATTCCTGCACTCTTATGATCCCGATCCATACTGTTTCATGTACTATACCTGAAACAGGTATAGTCAAAGCAGCTACAATTGATCTCCTATGTCCATCTTCTTTATTATATATTTTTTTATTTATTTAAGGCGCGTCAACATCTATGGTCATTAGCATCTGGAGCCTTCTCAGTGCCTTGCCGGCCTCCGGACAATGCTCTCGTTACAGACTACACGCCCATCACCGGAAGTGAGCTGTAGAGGCTCCTAGGAAGAAAAAATTCAAATGGGTAGCACAACTGCACTCGAACACGGGTCCTCCGCGTGAGAGTCCAGTATGCTAACCACTTAGCTATTCCCTAAAAAGCAGCTTAAATTGCAATAATCAATCAAGTTCGCCAGTGCTCCTACTGGAAGCAATGTGTATTATCCGGCAAGATTCCTTATTCGCTATTCTGATTCGTAATAAATGACCATCAGTCTGAGAAAAAAACAGTTTATATGAGGTCAAAGCTTTCAATGTCAAGGCGCATTTCAGCAATAAGTTATTTTAAATGTATATAATCGATAAAAAACGACAAGCTCTGATCTTAAAGTGAACGCTAAGGAAATTACAGTTTCTAAAGTGATAGATTTTTTTTTTAACTTTCTTGTCAAGGCAATAAGCTATTGGAAAGAACAGAACGTCACAAGAAGACAATGTAAATAATATTCTAACAATGAAACCACTACAAAAATAGAAAAAATTATCAATAAAGTTTTATTGATTATCAATTAACCGGAAATAACTTTGTGTTTCAGTAATGATTGAAAAGAATTCCATTGGTAAAGTGCTGTAGAATGCTAACCTCAGCATATTGATGAAAATAATCATTCCTGCTGTTTGATTACAGATGAAGAAGATATCGAGGAGCGGTAAAAAAACAAAAACTTCCTTTTTTAGATTACGACAAATTCTTATCTTCCTCAAGGGTCTGTACAAAAGCCAAAAACAAAGACATTATAAAATTTATTACTTTTTTGAAAAAGTTTAGAAAACCAAAATTTAATTACTTACAGAAATCAAAAGACGATATACAAATAGTTTCAAAAAACAAAATACAAAAAAGTCCTTCTGTTTTAAAAAACAAAATAGTCCTTCTGTTTTAAAAATTCTTTACTTTTTAAATGACGTTTCGGCATAATGAGGCAATCTTCAGCTGTTTACAGTTTTACTGATAGTAGTTCTCAAACTTAAAATTACGTTGATCAAGGGTACAGATAGAACAGTGAATCTAGCTTTATCTTTAGCTAGCTTTCATAATCTTCTAGTAATTTTGTTTATTGTTGTTATTTTGACTACTTCAGTCCATAAGTCTTTTAAAATGCCTTTATATAAATTCGATAATACAGCAGTTTCCTTTCTAGAATTGACGATATTATCACAGTTTTAATTTATTGATATAGAGAGCTTCCTTTTTCAGTATTTTAACATTGTTGTCTGAATCCAATATTTGTGCGAATTCAAAATCAAACGAATATTGTGTGTTAAAGACATGCTCTGCTAGGGAGCGCTTTTTTTTTTGGTGGGGTGGGGGTCATCTACGATGTAGACATATATGTAGTTTATTCAAGTTTTGATTTTTCTTGTTGTGAAACCAAACAATTTTTGTTTAGTCACCTATTAATGCTATTGAACTATAGAACCAGTTTTACCGCTTTTATTATAGGCACTTAAAAAATGACAACCCTATATAACCTGTAATGTAGTCTAAACAACAACAACAAGAGATTATAGAAGATAGTTTAAGAGTCTAAGTAAGATCCCTCTAAAAGAACGGATTAGCTCAGTGGTTTGCGGACTGGACTCTCACGCGGAGGTTCTGGGTTCGAGTCAAGCTATGCTGCCATTAGATTTTCTCTTCCTAGGAGCCCTACAGCTCACTGTCCGGTCACGGACTGCGTTGTCTGTAGCGTGAGAACACTGCCCGGGTGCAGGCAGTGCACTGAGAAGGCTCCGGGCGCCAATGAACTTAAAAAAAAAGACGCGCCTTAAATTAAAAAAAAGATCACTTTACCACCTGTTCGGTATTTATCCAAATTCAAATTTGCCGCCGTTAAAATATTATAACTTATAACTATTTAGGCTGTGTCCTAATTGTAGAGAGGGGGTAGTCCCTTTGTCGCCCCCTCTCGCCCCCTCTAGGTCAGTCACTAGTTAATACTCAGACAAGTAAGGTGTCCGTGTAACACGTAAACTGTCTACTCAATTTAGACTTTGCGCTTTCCTTTCCGTGAAAACCCATGTGTTTTCACTTCTGGTTTTCCTCGGGGAATTAGTGTTAATAAGTGAGTCACTATTTTACACTCGTACGAGCAATATATATGCAGTAGACAGCACCTTCTACTTATACAGTTGAGATGACGTGCGATCGCCTTTCGTGAAAACCCATGTGTTGCCACATCTGGTTTTCCTCGGGGTTAGTGTTAATAAGTTGAATTCTTGTCGAGTGAGTGTCTCCGGATTCTCCCAGCCTGCTAAGGTTGATTGTACAAGCACATGGTCTACTTCCGGTTGCTTCTCCGGCCTTACAGCTTTCCTGGAGCCCGTTTAAATACTTCATCTATTTTCATCAGCCGTACTGTGTGGACAACGTCGCTGGAATTACAGGCATATGGTTCTTTTTTGTTTCCTTTCCTGTCTCCTATTTCCTTGAATTCCCCATATGTGCTGAAGGACTTCAGTCGAACCACACTAACTTTAAAGGTGTCTGCGTTCAAGTAAGCGCCACTCCTTTAGGTTTGTTGAATATAACAAATATTTTTTGCTACTCATTTTTGCATTTAATTTAATATTAATTTTGTTCATGTTATATGAGCCCATTGGCTCTCTCTTTACTCTTTTTATACAGTCCACTCAATATTTTTTGTCACTTAATATTTTCTATTATTTTCTTTTAAATTTTATTTTATTTCATTTAATTTTATTTAACAGAACTCACCTTTTAATTTCGTTTATTATTTTATTTTATTTCTTGTTTTTTACCAAACACCACCTGTTTGTTTATTTTTATTCAATATTAAACATAGTGCAATTGTAAAAAATTAAGGGTTTTTTAAAACCGTAGGTCTAGTCACTAATATTAGCCAAGGAAGACATTATTTGGCCACAAACATGATTTATACATAATGTTTTGATATTTTGAATGAACGTCTACTTGTCTGACATGTGAAGTCGAAAATGTCTTTAATTGGTTGTTTTAAGACTGCCTACAAGAATAATTCTGATGGAGAATAATTTCCCTTCCTATATTATTTAAGTAATTAACTCTTACCCTAGTAATAGGAAATATGGCTAATATGGAAATATGGAAATATGGTATCTTACAATATGGCTTTGTCTCAACCTCACAAAGTGGCTGCAGGAGTTCCACAAGGATCTATTATAGGAGCAGTTCTTTTTCTCATTTACTTAACCACCTGCCATACCCTAAGGACGTCAGACTGGCCCTCTCCGAGGACGACATAGCTGTTTATATCTCCTCCTGGAGACTGGATATAATTGTTAACCGTTTGGATAAGGCTATGCTCTGCAGATCATGTCGAGATGTTCTGCAGTAGGTGGGAAATTAAGATAAACTCATCCAAAACTGGGGCTATTTTGTTCACCAGGCGCAGGCCGGCGTTGTTCGGCATGTCAGTTTCAGAGGTCAACCGATACCTTGGTCTGCCATTGTTAAGCATTTAGGCGTTCTTCTCGACCTTTGCTGACCACATAAGGGACAGATTCAGTAGGGGAAAGGCGGCAATACGGGTGTTATTTCCTTTTTTTGTAGGGAGTCTAGTCCTCTCCTAAGAGAAAAAGCTTTTGCTTACAAGATAGTTGTTAGACCAATATTATTATATACCTGCCCCTCCTAGAGCTTAGCATGTCGCCTCGCTGCAGGGAGTGCAAAATAATTTCCTGAGATTGATCACTTCCTCACCCAGGTATATCCGAATTCTAGACCTGCACGGTTCTTCGAATATCGATTATGTTCAAGGTTATATTAGAGTCGCCACAGAGAAATTTTTTGACACGTGCAATTTAAGCATTAATTAACTTTGCAGAGTGATAGGGGACTTCGATTTGAGGATTGTGCTCAGGCTCAGTAGGATTCAGTAGGAGCTCTCTACTATAAAGAATCGGCCACACATAGCTTGTTTTTTTTTTTGTTTTTTTTTCCCAAATCATTTATATATTAGGCTTTAAACAATTGTATATATTTACCTTTAGGAGATATAGCTGCTAATACTGACACTCCTGGAGTTTTGTAAATTTATTGTAAATAAAGCATGATTTATCTTATTTACCCTGCAGGAATAAGTCCCTACGAGTGCATCTACAGAAAATATATCCCGGTAAATTTTATCTAGTAACTCGAATATTGAAGACTTAGCAATAAATTATCTGATTTATCATCCTTGCACTATATGGAGTATTTTGGGATTAAGTGAGCAGAACTGATTATAAACAAGAAAAAATAATGAACATTATAGTGTTATCAAAATAAATAAAGATAGAAAATGATGTAAACAAAGTAAATCGATATTTTTATATGAATGTTTGTCAGGTGTGGTGTTGCAGGGTGAAAGTTTGGCGGAAGGATGGGGTTAGTAAGATCTTACTAGTATTAATACTTTGTACAAAATAACTTTGTTAGTTTGTGAACATATATACATGCAACTAATAAAGCGTATAAACTAATTCAGTGTGAGAGTTCCCCTAATTAGGCAAACCGATATAGTATGAGGGTGTACATAGCTGGGGGACCTTACGACACGTGCTACTAATTAGGAAGGTCTTTTCTCAACCCGACACACAAACAGATGACACCTCTTTTGCACATGCTATAATATAAATTTTAACAAGTTTTAATTTTAATCCATTCCATTTTGTTTTTACTTATTTTATTATTTTTATTACTAGATTATTTTTGTCTTTTCAGGATTTCTCTCTCACCCACTCTTTCTCTCTCTCACACACACACACATACAATCACACATTTCAATTTTTTTTTTTTTGAAATGAATTTAATAGCATTAATTTTGCCTAATTCTTTCTAAAATCCTTAAAACAATTAATAATAAAAAAATTAATAATTAATAAAAATTAAAATTAAATAAAAATTATTAGAAAAAAAAATTGTTACCATTGGATATCGGCAAAAATCCATAAAAATCAAAATTTATTGCGCTGTTACTGAATCCGCTATTTTCTGTTTGTCGTAATTTTGTTGAAACCGGATTCATTGAATTTTTTTTTTTTTTTTTTAAGCATAAATGTTTATCACTTTTATTAATAACAATTTTTTAGTAAATTTGATTTTTGGTGGTATGTTGAAGGAACAGGAACTATACATATCGCTGTCCGTCAAGAAAAGTGGCATAACTTGAAAATATTTAATTTCTGCATTAATGCACAATTGGATGGGAAAATGTGTGTTACTGTATCAGGAAAAATGTTATAACTGTAAATCACACATTGCTCGAGAGAGAGCGTGTAGTGTCAGTTTGGGTTTTACGAAAATTGTAAATTATAATGCAGGAAGGTTGGCATAATCCACTCGTATTGCATCATCCTATCTATGAAGATCTTTTTTCTATATATATACAGCAATACTCGATGTTAATAAGAATTGCTAGAAAAGACGGATTACCCTATAATGTAAACGAGTTATCGCATTGTGATTTTTTTTTTATTTGAAAAGACTGGCTACACGTATCGGTTCGAACTATGTTAAGGATATTCATGGGAACGTGGTTCATTTAAACAAAGCAAAGATTATTACATATGAAAACAGATGAACCCTGGACATTCGATTTTAAGTCACACAACGATGAAGTATTTACCAAAATTACTGTCAGAAAACAACCCAGAAACGAAAATGCTAATCCTGATATTAAGCTTGAAAAAGCTTACACCAAAAAATTAGCAGTATCTGACGAGAAAAATGAAGACTGCATTTCATTATGGAACAGCAATCTCATTCCTGAATGCTATAGACATTTTTTTAACAGCTTATAAGCTCTTAATTAATTTCAGAAACTTTTATTTTTGTGTTTGTTTGAAAATTAATGATACATTTTTGGAACACTTTTTCATGATCGAGTTTTTTATTATATTTTTCTAATATTGCAGTTTGCTGCTTAATTATAAATTAATAAATTATTTTAATATTCTTTTTTCCAATTATTTATTGTCATTGCTCACAATTTTCCTAGCGAACGGCCATCTGCATTAAGTCACAACTTCAAGTATTGAAAAGATATTCCATAAGAAAAACGTCATATCTAGACAAAGGGGTGGTTTTAGCCTTCTGGAGAAAAATTCTTGAGAAATTACGACAAGTTCTGCATTGGTTTATGAATTAAAAGACCTACACGACAAAAGTATAAGAAATATATCCTGGGATTCCGTCATAGAAACGGGCTGATAAATGTTCAAAAAATCATATACTTTCTTTCAGCTCTCCTGTAAAATTTACTTATTTTGACTTGTGCCATTTTTCTTGCCGGGCAGCGATATAGGCAGGTACAACTGCCATTTGAAACATTTATTTTAGAAGAATTTTGGAGGAAGGGGAGTGGATATGTTTTCCTCTTAAGTGCTACTTTTATTTATTAGTTTTTAAGATGGTCAGCGATGAAAAAAACCAAAACTCAGGCGCAATGTGACGCATAAGATTTCACTGGGAGATGATTAACAACTGGTGCAAATTAATGCCTTTAATTATTTAGGGGTAAATATCACGAAGGATGTTAAAATCAACCACGAGATAAACACGCGAAGTGCAGCTGTAGGCAGAATGTTTTATGCTGTAAATAGCAATTTTTTAGTGAAAAGAGAGTTTTTCGATAAAACCAAGCTGTTGGTAATGTATTAGTTCACGTTCTTGGCTATCCTAACCTACGAATGCGAATCTTGAGCCATTACCACAAAGCATGAGTCTAAACTGCAGGGTCAAGAAATAAGGTCTTTACGCTGAAGTGGCAAGGAAAGACCAGGCGTGATAGAGTTCGGAACCAAACCATACGCGCTTCACTTAATGTGAACTCGCTGGTATAACGGGTCCAAAACTCACAATTACGATGGTTTAGCCACGCATGGATGGGGCGCAGTATCCCAAGGAAGCCATGGAAGTGAGAACCGAAGGCAGAAGGCCAAGAAGTCGACGTCGAACCACTTGGCAGAATAATATTAAAAGTGTTTCACATAAGCGAGGTAAGACGTGGGTAAATGGTTCGGAAGGAGGCAAGAGATAGAGATGGTTGGAAAGGTAGAAGGGTTATAGACAAGAAAAAATGTTTTTAAGATTTGTATAATATTCTTCTTCTTAATCTAAATCTTGTCTACCTCACGGTGTATAGATTACTTTCAATTGTGCCTTCTAACTATTCCTGTCATTCGTCAGTTTAGCTCTTTGGTCTATTCTGGTCTTCTTGCTATAAAATATTCCCTGATCATATCTTACCAAGTGCTTCGCGGTTTTTCTCAATCTCGCTGTCACTACATTTTGTCTCATTGCATCTCCTAGCCTCTCTCCCTACATCGTTGCCAGCACAAATCCTCATCAAATGCCAACATCATCTTAGCCCTGTTTTCCCTCAGTACTTCTATCACAGGTTTGACATATTCGTTTGATCTTATCGTAGTGTTCCTTACTCGGTTCCTAAGCATCTTACCCTCAACCGTTCGAAGAAAGCACATTTCCACTGCTTGGATTTGGCCACGATGTTTTGATCATGGGAGCCCATGACTCACTGACGTATGTTATGACTGGGAGGTATGTATTTTTGAAGATTATTACCTTAGTGTTTTAACTAACTTCTTTGTTGTTTACAAATCCTCTTTTTAAGGTATAAATAATCTTCCTGTAGAAGCAATCCTATTATTTATTCAAATTTCTTCATTTAATTTATACTATTAACAGAATTGAATATGTTTCCAAAATTCCGAGTTGTGTGAAGAAAAGCGATTGGCCAGAAATGCGACTTTACTGAACAGTTTTTTAAGTTTCCTACGATTTTCTTTATGAAGACATTAAGGGGGTTTTTGTTAAACTTGGTAAAATATCTATAATATATGGAGAGAGACCTATCACTTCTGGTTGAAACTTTTTTCCAAGAAAATCCATTTAAGGTGGTTTTGGGGAAGGGATGAGATTGTAAGTTGCTGTAAGAGAAAATCCTAAGAGTGTTGCATACCAGAATTTTTTTTTTTCTCAAATAAGGGAATAACGTTTGAAATAACTAGTTATTTCAGATATATTTGATATAATTAAAAAATCTGGTGTGAAACACTCACACAACTTTCTCTTACTCCAGTTCTCAAGAGTAGAAGTGACAAATTTTATAGTTTGGGTACCAAATGTAATGAAATCCGTCGAAAGCGGGAAAAACGGCTCTGTTTAGTAAAGGCGCACTTCCAGTTTACTAATTGTCTTGAAACTCGGAAGTTCAGCCACCGATGTAGTGCTATGTAATTATGGCTGGACGCTAGAATGGTATAATCAACTGTGAGAGCACTTTAGAGGAAAACATAAGCCCAGGCTTCCCCTAAAAGCGTCATTTGAAGAATGTTGCCAGAGAAATGTTTTAAATAAAAGTTGTAGATGTTTGCATGGCGAGTTTATATTGGTAGCGTGAAGAAAATCGTCGGAGCCAGTTGTGAGAACAATGCAACAAAGAGAATAAATCATTAAGTGAAGTGGTAAAGTAAACGCACTTTCGGTTATCATAATTGTTTCAAGCTCGGAATTTCAACAACATAGTTAAATCTGATTTTAGTTGTGAGAATTGTCTAATACACTGAAATTGCACTGTAGATGGAAATCTAACCCAATACCCAATGAAAACCCAATATCGGCATACAACGTTGGCGAGTAACAGACGTCTTAGTGGTGCAGAAATAAAATTGGTAGGTCTAGCTCTTTGTATGTGTAGATGATATACCAAGTTTGAAGAATCGTTGGAGGCATTTTTGAGAAAATTGCAAAAACGTAAAAACACCACTAAGTAAAGAGGTACTTCCGGTTGAGGAATTTTGACAGGTGACCCACTGTCAGATGCCATGATGATACCTAGACGGAATGTCAAGTTTCAACTTTCTACGGGTTTTTCGTTTTTGAGCTATGCTGTTCACATACATACACAGACACACATACACACAGACCATTTGCTAAAAACCACTTTCTTGGACTCAGGGGACCTCACCACGGATATTTCCAGTGAAAACCCAATATCGAATCCCACCCTCCCCCATAAGTGGCCTTAAATGAATTATCCCAGAGAAATGTTTCAAATTAAAGTTGTAGCTCTTTGTATGTGTAGTTGATATAACAAGTTTGATGAAAATCGTTGGAGGCATTTTTGAGAAAATTGCAAAAACGTAATAAAAACCACCAAGTAAAGTGGTACTTCCGCTTGAGGAATTTTGACCGGTGACCCACTGTCAGATGGCATGGTGATACCTAGACGGAAGAATCAATGGGTCGCTCCCGGAGCAGGTGTGTGGCTACTGGGGGGGGTTTTGTTCGGTGTGTTGTGGATTGCTACTGTTCACATACATACATACATACACACATACACACACACACGGACACACACACACAACAGACCATTTGCTAAAAACCACTTTTTTGGACTCAGGGGACCTCAAAACGGACATGTCCGGTGAAAACTCGATATCGAAAATTTGACACGATTACAATACTTCCTCTTACTAGGAGTAAGAGAAAATAAAAAACAGTCGGTATTAGTACTAATATTAAATAAGACTTTTATTAAATATGAGTGTTTCTTTTGCAAAGAAAATTATATCAGCACACTATTTTCAAACCCCCCAAAAAAAAGGAATCGTTAAAAAGTCATTTTACTGAGATGATAGTATATCATTTTCCGGTAGATATCTTAAATTTTATAATTAAAGTATAATCCTTTAAGCGATACTGAATTTCAAAATTCTATGTATCTGGATATTGAGAATAGATTGCCATTGATAACGACAGATCACTAACTTCTCCCCTCTTTAAACAATAATTTTAACCCTAATTATCCTTCAACTGACATTTCAGCGACCTTTATAGTGAAGGCGTACAGTGACAAGTAGATATAAGTTGCACACCTAGAGTGAGAATGTCAGGTGTACGATAAGGAAAGAATCAGGTGACCGACAGAGTATAATATACCACAAATTCCCAGTGGAAATCCGATTGGGAATATACTTGTAAAACTTACTATTTTGTACAGTTAATGGTACGTAAATAGATTCGGGTCGTTTATTGTTATTTATGGGTAATATGGTCCTATAATATTTCAGTAGGTAAAATGTCACCTTTTTTGTTTTAGGAGATAATCTCTCTCTTTCAAGTATATCGTTCAAACATGAAATTATATTAACAAAATATTTTTATTATCCATATAATAAAAAGATTTACGGTAAAAAGGTCACTTTAGAGATTATAATGTCTAGTTTAATCTGATAAAAACGTGTTTATTATAAAATAGGCTTAATTTAAAAGTACAGTGAAAAAAAACAAAAAAACGTTTAACATGAAAAATCGGTTAACACGAAATCATACTGCGGACAAAATACTATGTAATTTCATACATTTTTTTTTTTTTTCTTTTAACACGAAACAAATATCGCTTATCACGAAAAGATTTCGCTTCTCGGACGAACAAAATATACCTGTTTTCTGCAGTTTACATCGTCAAGCAGATTTTTTTGGCTTATTTTTTTTTTTTTTTTTTTAGACAGAACAAAATAAACAATGGCTGCCACTGTTGCTAGGTTTCCGGCTTATCTTTGAATAGGTAAAGGCACCACCATTGTCAATATATTTCAGTTGTTTTCGAATTCGGTGAGTTTTGTGTTAAAATTTTGTTGTTTTTTTTTTTTTTTGTAATTTTCATATATAAACTTATTTTTACTTTCTTGTACTGCTAGTAAGAGGAAGTATTGTAATCGTGTCAAATTTTCGATATCGAGTTTTCACCGGAAATATCCGTTTTGAGGACCCCTGAGTCCAAAAAAGTGGTTTTTAGCAAATGGTTTGTGTGTGTGTGTGTGTGTGTG
>JAAEAF010004490.1:0-35981 GCA_011037195.1 Triatoma infestans | reverse complement strand
AACATGCAAAGATCTACAACTTTTATCTAAACATTTCTCTGGGAAAATTCTTTTAAGGGCACTTTTAGGGGAGTGGTAGGGTTAGATTTTCATCTAAAGTGCTATCCTAGTTGATTATACAATTCTATCATCCAAACATAATTAGTTAGAAATAAATGGATGGCTGAAAGTCCAAGTTTCAAGAAAATTAGTAAACCGGAAGTGCGCTTTTACTGAACAGTTTTTTCAGTTTTTCGACGAATTTCATTAAATTTGGTACACAAACTATAAAATTTGTCAATTATCATTTTGAGAACTGGAGTAAGAGAAAGGTTGTGGGAGTCTTTCACACCAGATTTTTTTACGTGACATGCAGAGAAGCGCTGAAAACAGTCGCTATTTTATCATTTAACACGAAAAATTATTTCGGTCCCCACGGTTTCGTGTTAAATATATTTCACTTAATGAAACAGTTAACAAATAATGTATTCATTGAAAACTTTGCTAAAACCTGCAAGGGATTGTCATTTTCTGGAGTCGCCCGTTTGAGGAGCAGCGTTTCCATCAGTTCCACAGTTCAATGCAACCTGTAAACTCTCCACAGAACTGAACACTATATTCACACTATACATACATTTGAAATTCTATTATAGCCTCCATGTGTGTTAAAATTATGTAGGTGCTAAAACCATATATGGTTACTTTAGAGGAGAGAAAAGCATAAAGTTACTGTTCCCCAGAACCCCCCCCCCCCAAATTAATTTTACACCGACGAAAATATTTCATACAAATGTTAGATATTTATGTGAGTAGATAGTAGACGAAGTTTAATGAAAATCATTGTAGCCGTTTTCGAGAAATTTACAAAAATCTGAAAATAACTATTCAGTAAAGTTACACATCTAGTTGATGATTTTTTTTAGCAGAAATCATCTTATCTGATGCGATCGTTGCCTAAAAGGATACCATGTTTGGAGCATCCTGCAACTTTTGGGGTTTCTGAGATATTCCGTAACACAAACACACACGTACGACCATTTGCTGAATACATTTTTTTTTTTCGTATTCTGGGGACTCCAAATCATGTATTTCCGATAAAAACTCAATTTCAAAAATCTGGCACGATCATTGCGATTGCGAGATTACACTTTCTATTAATAGGAGTGTGAAGCACCTAAAGTCACCGAAAATCTGGTGTGAAGCACTTACACGACTTTTTCTTACTCTAATTAATATGATTGAATAAAGAAAATTTTCTTTAAAATTGTAAGATAGCCCTCAAGGGGTATCTATTGCATGCAGTTACTTAGGGAGTAGCGAATACACGGCTTACCACAGCTCAGTACTCCATGCATTTCGTCAGAACAGTACACAGTTCACTTAAGCAACATATATTGTACTCTTTACAGACAAGGACAAACACAGTACACAAACTAGGGTCCCTTGTCCTAGTTAATTGGCGTATGCCAAGGGAAAAGGAAGGGATTGGGTCAGTGGTAGCATACTGGGCTAGTTAAGCGGAGGTCCCTGATTTGAATCCAACATGTTGCCCTTAGATTTTCTCACCACCTGCCTAGGAGCCTTTAAAAGCTCACTGTCTGGTGGTGCAGTGTTGTCTTGTCTGTAGCTAGAGAACGTTGCTTGGAGCCAGGCAGTGCACTGAGCCGGTGGCACAATAGATCTTTCTGGTCGCAGTGCAATAATACCCTATAACAATCTAAAATTGTAAGGAACAGCTTCCTTAGAGCCTTATAAAATCAATTTTGTCGAAAAAAAAATGATTTAAATTAAAAAGGAGTAGCCTTCCAGAACTTCGAGAAAAACATGAACATGTGAAATACCAATGAGTGGGTAACTTATAAAGTGGTACCTATTTGCGGTTAATCGTTTTTCTTAATATCAGAATTTTTGCAATTTTTCAAAACTCCCAAATAATTACAAGGATAATTCAGTTAGCCAATTGCCCTAACTTAATGAAATAGCAAGTTGAGATTTTCATTTTTTCATGTTACTGCAAATTCGTGAGATGCATTCATGTGATGCACACGTTGATATACAATAAATATAATTGCATTTGATACTATGTCCACAATGGTGACATTCAAAAAATTTAACAACCAAATCCAGGCAGGTTTTTATTAATAATAAACAATTTATCTAATCAACCGTATCATATATATATAAGTTATATTTTTAATATCAATAGATGTGTTTTTAAAAATCTTTATTTCTTTAATTACACTCTATAATATTAATATTTATTACTCAACTAATAATGTTAATATTCACTTAACACACACTAGTTGGGAACTCTGTGTCCTTTCCCTATGAAAGTACAAATTAGAATTGAATTAATAAATTCTCTTCTCTCATATCTGGACTAGTTACATATACAGCAGTAAAGAGGGGGTTTCCTAGTATGCACACTTGCATTGTTTCTAGGACTACAGAGTGATGACGGCAACTTACATCTAATTATGTTATGATCTATAACTTATATATATCCTTGGGCATACATAATTCCCAAGGAAAGTGTACATATTTATTTGTTTCTTTAAGCAAATAAGCAAATATTGCATTTGAGATATTTTCCGTGATAACCTGCTTATTTTCGTGGTCATCGACCGGTTTTGGGCGTGTATAAACAAAATTTGCTTTGTGCAAGTCTAGGTTATCACACTGTTTTGACAAAAAAAAACATGCTGATGATGGGCGAACGTCCGAAATCGGTCATGATGACCACGAAAAGAAAGAGACAACCACGGAAAATATGATTCTTTCCAGCTCTGCGGACCCAAGCACAACAATAATGCTTTTGTTTGTTTTTTGTTTTTGTTTTTTTGTAATCGTTAAGATGTCATATTGGAATTATAGTATAATATCATAAATCCAGCGTAAAAGTTTGCAATTCTTACTGTTATAATTGCAAGATGTATTCGTGAATTTTGACTTTTACTTGACTTGCCACTTGCTCAAATAATGCCCACTTCTTAACAAAAATTTAACAGCATCAAATCTTATACAAGATTAACAATTCAATTTATTAGTAATTAATGACTGTTTGTCTCTATTAACGGAGAATTTCTGTTGCTTAAATAATCCTTAAAATCTTCATCATTTACGCTAATATTAAGAAAGTTTCAATAATTTTAAGGTTTCATAAAAAAAAAAAAATGTGGTGTGAAACACTCACACAACTTTCTCTTATACCAGTTCTCAAAATTGAAATTGAAAAACTTTTATAGTTAGTATACAAAACTTAATGAAATTCGTCGAAAACTGAAAAAAGCTGTCCAGTAATAGCGCACTTGCGGTTTACTAATTTTCTCAAAACTCGGAATTTCGGCCATCTATTTATTTCTAATTAATTTTGTTTGGATGATAGAATTGTATAATCAACTATGATAGCATTTTAGAGAAAAACATAACCCCCACCTATATAAGTCCTATAACTCCTATAAAAGTGCCCTTAAATGAATTTTCCTAGAGAAATGTTTTAAATAAAAGTTGTAGATCTTTATATGTGTAATTTATGTAGAAAGTTTCAAAAAAATCGTTGGAAACATATTTGAGAAAATGGCGAAAAAGTGGAAAAAAATCATTTAGTAAAGCGGTACTTCCGGTTGAGGAAATTCGACAGATAACAAACTGTCAGATCCCATGGTGAAACCTAATCGGAATATCAAGTTTGAACTTTCTACGGTTTTTCGAACTTTTTATAAAAACCACTTTTTTGGACTCAGGGGACCTCAATACGATATTTCTGGTGAAAACACCGATATAGAAAATTTGAGACGATTATAATACTTCCTCTTACTAGGAGTAGGAGAAGGTAAAAAATTATATATGAACATAATCAAAAACGAATGCACAACAAGTACACATTATGAACTTTTAAAAATTACGAACAATGATACAGACACATCTTAACAATAATCACAATCTCGTGAGAGACAGGGGACAAAAGAGATTGTACAGATTCTAGAGAGTATTCGAGTAGAAAGAGGTAGAGGCATTTCGACATAATATTTATTTCAGAAATATTAAAATTAAAAGTTAAATTTAAAACTGTTTGAATATCGATATCGATCAATTAAAATCAATTTAAAAAAATTAATATTAATATAATTTTAAACAACTTTACCAACTATTAAAATCTTGAAAAGTTTTTAATAACCGGGTGCAACTGTCGAATATCATAACAGCATATACATAGAGAGAGAAAGAGAGGGAGTGAGAGCGTGAGATTGTGAAAACTTTTAAAAAACTCAATGAAAACTAAATTTTGAAATGTTGACACTACCGCCATACTTCCTCTAACAGCACATAGAGTAATAACAACAATAAGAGAAGGTAAAAAGCAATAACTTAAATGGCATACAATTTTGTAATTAGCAAATAGCAATATATTTCAATTACTGAATGTAATTTTACCAGAAATTCATACATTAACTACTTTCCAGTACACCATCCTCCATGGTCATCATTTTTTGGGATGTAATAGCAGCCAGAAGAATTAACGATCATGTGGACATGTCGTTCATCACTCTACCGGGTGTTATGACTGTCTAATTGGAAACGAATTAGCCGAAACTCCCTATAAATTGGTTGACGTACTGACCACTGCTTGCCCACCCATTTTGCTGATAGCGTTACATGGGGGATATGATCCATAATGGTAGTAGATGTAAAGGACCCAATATTAGTGATTCAATATGGTTGAACAGTATAAGGTATGGGTTTATACTAGAGGGGCCCCCAGATCGGCCTATCCAGCAGGCTATGTAACTAGACTGCATAGCCATGGAGCGTCTTGTCATTACATTGGGATTATGTGATCTTCTCATTACAATTGCATTATTATACTAATACATTGTTATTGCTCTATGGCATGATCATCTACCTTCGAACTATACATATCTAAATACATCCTCTTATGTATACATCTATGAGCTTCATTGTAAACATATTAAACATATACACCATGTTAATAAAGGAGAAAATGATAATATTATATATATGCATTATTATATATGCATTGATTGGTATTCCATGTTTATCACACATGTGTTATGAATTGATTGAAAATTAACAGAACAAACAACATGTGCAACCAGCAAACTAATTATTAATCGCTAATTAAGGCATTGTTTTAATATTAAAGAAATATTGCCAAAATTTGGTTAATTCTGTTAATAGTGTTAACATGTGAAGTGAATTTAGGCATCACATGCTAGCTGCTAGGTGTTATTTGATAATAATTAGAAGATAAGTTCAGATATCTGATAGACGCAACGGCAGCAGAGTGTTAGAGGCGTGGAGTGCGTATTTGTGGTATGAGTTTGATTTCCGGTCTTGGCATTAGATTTTATTTGATCTATTAATACGAATCATATACTTATAGTGTAATAATAGTATGCTTGCTACCCACTTCCGTCACAACCGTAATCGGTGGTTGGAGTATGCAATGAAAAGATGCAAGTTGAGATTTGTTTAAATTGTTCAAGTTAGTTAAAATAGTTATTTAGTATACTTATGTAGTATAAAGCCATTCAAGTAAATTATTTATTTTAATAAACCGATATAGTGATGGCCAATTTTAAAGGATCGGCAGCTATTAAAGACAGAAGAAATTCTAAATTATTGATACTTTAGTTTTCTATATAGAATCCTATTATGACTTAGATTTTTTTTTATTGCATTCAACTTTTCAAAGCCGGAAATACATTTTTGAGGTCCTATGACTTGATGATATGAGAGAGTATGTATGTAAGTTACATTGTTATATTTGTATATACTCTTTTAATTATCTAATGAACAACGGCTACTAGCACTGTTGTTGTTCCTAGAAATTGTTATCACCCATTTTACTTAGTATCTCTGTGAGAGATAAAATTAAAATTAATTCTTCTTTGTCACTCGTACTAGAAACATCTTTCTTTTTCAAGTGTATATTGTGTAAGTCTGTATGTCTAATAAATAAAATTTGTTTTAAAAAGGGACTTAACTAAATAAAATAGAAAATTGGCGCAGTCAGTAGGACCGGTCAAAATTCGAAAGTAAAGTGGATTTCGTTTTAACGTTAATTGACCGCGAAACAGTCACGAACTTTCTTCAAATTGAACTTCGAATACATCCAGGAATCAACATAAAGAAACCAACGAATATGGTACATCTTATGCTCTTTTTGTAAGTAATATTTAATTTACATTTTGTAACTTTTGAACTTTATTTTCATTCAAGTGTATACAAATTTGAAGTAATTATTTTAAATTGAAGCATTACTTTATTTTAGCATTCAAGCAATTCAGTAAGGAAAATATTTATGATTAAAATTTATCAAAATTGAAGTCTTAATCAATTCATTAGACCAATTAGTTACTGATAATTATAAACCACCCAACATGACTTCTGTAACAGTCTATTAAAGCATATACGGATACTATTCCTACATTTAATGGTAGTCCTTAGCAATTAAGTTTTTTCATAAGCAGGGTCGAAGCAATTACTAATTTAATTGACATTACTACACCCAAAATTCCTGGTAATTTAAAGATCTATCATTTATCCATATTAAACGTAAACTAGTAGATAAAGCCGCAGAAATCATACGAGAACAAAACTTTGTCAACTGGCAACAATTAAAACAGTTTTTAATTTCTAAATATTCTAATAAACAAAACTCTAACAGTATTCTAATCAACATAATGTCTAGAAAATGTAATAAAAACCCCACTGATTACATACATGACATAACCGAAATGTTCCAACAATACAAACAAAAACTTTCATTAGAAAACAAAAATACTGTTATAATATACAACCAAAATGAGAAGCTTGTTGGGTTACACATAATTATTTCTATGAACGACCCGTTAAGGAACAAATCTAGAACGCGCAACCCACAAACATTAGTAGAATTGGATAGTCTTATGAGAAATGACTTCCAATATCTAAAGTTACAAAATACTCAAGACGCTAAATCCAATCCATTAACTCACAAACCTCCATTAATGCATAATAACAATTTTTTCAAATTCCCAACTAAAAACAATTTCCCTAGTGGTTCCATAAAGCCTATTCCAACACCACGTCAATAGAACCAAAAGATGACTTATAAACCAACGCCAGACAAGCACCTAGACCTAACACCTACTTGAATAAGAATAATCCAACACCCATGTCTATCTCTACTAGACAAACATCTAGACCCCACAATTATTTTACATAAAACGCTACCAACCAACCGACAAATTTGTCAGCCGAAGAATTATACAATTGAATTAAGAAACAAAACAAACTAATGAAAATCATTTTTTAGACGACCCTGACCAATCCCAGAATATTACTTAATGACTCATTCTGAAGACAGTTGCCTGCAATACATTTACTTTGACAAAAATCCGAAAATTCTACTAGACACAGGAGTACTACTTCATTCGTTAATCAAGGCGTAGCCGACAGGCACTTTAAAGAACACATTATTGCCTATACATTCAGAATCTCCACTGCACATGGAACTTCTATTGGAAAATTCAGCACTCACATGTGCCTTCTTCTGATTTATTCAAAATGAAAGAATTAAAACAAAAATTTAGAATATTTAAATTCCATAACCGTTTCGACATGCTACATGGACTAGATACTTTAAAATACTTGAACGCACATATTAACTTAAAGAATAATCGGTTAGTTACACAGCATATTAAAATTAAAATACATTACCAAAAAACCCACAACACAATAAATCATACACCTACATTATACCAGGCGAGACAGAACAGATAATTAAAATTCCAATGAAAAACGTGGAATCTGCCCAAACCATAATTCTACATTTTGAAATTAGAAATTTAGAAATAAGAGAATGTTTAGTAAAAGTAAACAATTACGAAGCAGTTTGTGTTATAACTACAATCACAACAATAAACCTATAAAACTAACAATAACAGAACCTGTTTGTGCAAAAGAAATAAATTCAGTCGACATTATACCAAATAGAAACCGTAAATTACAGAACAACCGATTAGATTTAAATAAATTAGAACTGACCATAGGAATTATGGAAAAAACTGCTATAGAAAATTTACTAAAAAAACTACACAGACATTTTCCATAAGGAAACAAACCGCTGACCTTTACCAACCAAGTTAAGCACACAATAAGAACAAAAGACGAAATACCTATTTATATAAGATCTTACAGTTACCCGCAAGTATTTAAGAAAGAAGTGAAAACACAAAATACAAGACATGCTAGATAAAAACATTATACAGCCATCCAACTGTACTCCCATGGGATAGTCCCCAAAAAGAAAGACGCTTCTAGAAAACAAAAAATTTGACTAGTCATAGATTACAGAAAACTGAACGATAAGACAATTGACGATAAATATCTATTACCAAATA
This sequence comes from Triatoma infestans, assembly GCA_011037195.1. Classification (NCBI taxonomy): domain Eukaryota; kingdom Metazoa; phylum Arthropoda; class Insecta; order Hemiptera; family Reduviidae; genus Triatoma; species Triatoma infestans. The sequence goes on along the minus strand of JAAEAF010004490.1, from coordinate 27,594 downwards.
TTACAGACTTACTGGAAAAATTGGGCAGATGCCAATACTTTTCTGCTCATGAAATAGAATCAAACCCGGAAGCTTTTAATAACCGAAAAAATTGAGATAATTACACCCCACATCAATTTAATTAATTACACTAAACCCTTATTGATGACTAAATTGATCACATAAATTCATAACACCGACAGAAAGAAATGAGGTATCATTAACGGCCTAGGAAGAATTATAAAAAGTATAACTGGAAATTTAGATAGTTCAGAGGGTGAAAACCATAATAAGATCTTAGAAGTCATGAAGACAAACGAAAACAGTTTACAAAATCAAATGAAAGCAATTTACTCAATTAAAACAGAGGTAATTAAAAATTTTAATGAAACAATACAAATAATCCAATCTAACGGCGAAGAACTAGAAACCAAATTACATACTTCTTATTAGCAAAACTATTAGAAAGAATACGGAAATCATCACAATTATTATTAAAGAGCCTTTAACCAACTACAAATTCTTTACCACTTACTATTTAAGAACACCCAATTATACAATGTATTAAACATCATAGAAAACTATTATAAGCTACAACTATTAATTGAAGTAAAATTTGAATATATCATGAATGTTGAGGTCTTGTAAAAGGGCTTGTAAGTATGCAAGTTTAAAAGACAATGAAGTATTAGTAATAATCAAGAAATCACACTGTTTTTAAAAATATATATATTCTCTAAGAGAAATTAAGTACTTTGAATATCACAATAAAAGCTTATAATAAATTCTTATAACTCAATACTTGTATAGCTCTGATGCTTCCACCTTGGTTTCTAGAACAAGTCTGTCCTGAAAAGAATGTTTTCTCTTTGTTCCTTCAGTTCCTCCCCTGCGATGAGAAGGGGGTAGTATAATGCCATCAAGGTTAATCAACTTTTCCAGTAACTGTTTTCTTATGCCTGCGTGTACCTTTTTGCAAGGTAATTGTCACATAACTTGATATTTTTGATTTTTCATAAATTAATATATTTCTATGTTTCTTGCATTCATCACATTTACTTAGTATCTCTGTGAGAGATGAAACAAAAATTAATTCTTGTTTGTCACTCGTACTAGAAACATCTTTCTTGTTCAAGTGTACATTGTGTAAGTCTGTATGTCTAATAAATAAAATTTGTTTTAAAAAGGGACTTAACTAAATAAAATATAAAATTTGTATTTTGGATGAGTGAACGAGAGAGTGTTTGTGTATGTGTGTGCGCGCGTATATATCATATATATATTTTAATTCACATAAATTATATATATAGATATATATATCCTTTGTATTCCAAACTTTTGTATTCCGTTTAAGAACCAAATCGCAGACATATCAGACGCTTTCTTAGGAAGTTTAAAAAGAATAGTCGGTGTTATAAGGTCATATCCTGGAGATTTCTTTATAGAAAGTGATGTTATTTCGTTTTGAACTTCGTCAAGGATTTAGGTGGTAATGAAAAGGTAGTGAAGTGTCGAGGCTGGAAAGTATTTGTTCGTCATGTTGAATGTCTACTATGTCTTGATGAGGAGTAAATACTGTGCTAATGTGCGTTGAGTGTTCTTCTTCATTCCGGCTGCCTGAGCAAAAGGGAAGACTTGTACTTCACGTTGCGCTGGGATTGGAGCTTGGTTAATTGAAGTGGGGGCTGATGGGCGTTCTAGCCTTTAAGATTTCTTTATAAACCATGCATCCTTTGTAAGTGGCTGAGAGTGCCCCATTACAAAGTTCGCAGGTGGGTTCACAGTCCCGCTGCTTGGTACATACGGACGTGAGATAATTTCCTGCACATATGGCACACCTAGGAGGATGCTTTTGGTATGACCGTATTCTTGACACCTTTTGCATTGAACAGTGTGTGTTTTTTTTTATGTGTCTCCTCCACTTTTATACTTGTAGAATACAAGAATTGAAGGTTGTAAATTTCCTGGTTGTTGACAGCAGGTTCTAAAGCAACAAAAAAGATAGATAGAGTTTGCTTCGAGACAGGATGAATTACAGAAGATACTCTTCTTACAGTATGGCCGTAATTTGTGAGTTCTTGTTTAATAATTTCCAACGGCGTGGATTGATGAAGATTTCTTATAACAATACGATAAGATTTTTCTTCATCTAATTGATATGTGTAGAAATCGGCTCTTTTTTTTTCTGCAGATATTTTATTACACTTCTGTAATCATTTAGGGTAACCCATTGATACCAACAATCTCTCTTCAATTTATCATAACCTCATTTCTTAACCCCTGACCTTGTTTTCCAAATAGACCCCTCTCTCCACTAGTCCCGTTATAACTATACCTGCCCGCTGTTTACTGTGGCTTATTTGTTCACTATTTTCTGTGAAGTTGGGTGTTCTCAAATTTTTATTTTACAAATTTATATATAAGTTTTAAAATTGTTATGTTTTGAAGATTATTTAACAGTTTTTTTTTTTTATGTAAGTAAACCAAAAAATTTAGAAATTAATCAACAATTTTATTTATTTATTATTATTTTCTGATTTTGTTTCTTGATTTTGTCTCTCAAAAAAGAACCTGTTGTATTTGTATGTTGTAGGCCTTGAAAACGACAATATATTTGTCGAAATGTTGGCAAGAATTTAAATTGTCTTATTTTCTTAAAAAAGATCGAATCACACAATCCTTTTCCGTCATTTGGGGTGTTAGGATGTATAATGGACATCTGTGATTCGCGATTTGCACATGAAACCGTCTTTGCCGATTAATTAGAACCAAAGCATCACAAAGTTCAGCATATTTAAGCAGGTTTCTTTTTACGTAAATGGGGGGGGGTGTTTTTTGTAATTTTAGCTCAGGGGACAAGTGGTTGATGGATTCGTAGACTTAGTTGTGGCTAGGACAGAGAATGGATTTTTAGAGAGGACACATGGCGGAACTATGATATTCAGTGTTTCAAGGAAAAGGATCGTGAGTTTCGGTCTTTTTTTGAAAAAAATAAAAAAAAACTTAAATTCTTGCCAACGTTTCGACAAATATATTGTCTTTTTCAAGGCATAAAAAATAAAAAAATAAAAACTATTAAATAATCTTTAAAACATATCAAACTTGAAAACTTATGTATAATTTTGTAAATAAAAAGTTGAGAACACCTCAACAACACAGAGAATAGTGAACAAAAAAATGAGTTTTTTAGTTTACTTTTGAAACCGAGTTTTCAAGTTTTGATATGTTTTAAAGATTATTTAATAGTTTTTATTTTTTTTTTTTATGCCATGAAAAAGACAATATATTTGTCGAAACGTTGGCAAGAATTTAAGTTTTTTTTTTATTTTTTTCAAAATAAGACCGAAACTCACGATCCTTTTCCTTCATACAAGCAACGGTCGAGAAAAATCTTCCATATTCAATGTTTCTTGGGTTGTTGATGGGAGAAGGTTAGCTAGTTGTCTAGTGAAGGTTCCTGATGGCGATCGTTCTGATAGTTGAGATGTTTTTTTTTACTTCCAGCTTTTTTTTGTTTTGTTTTTTGAGGTGAATTTCCTGATTCATTAGGTTTTTTTTTTCTTTTCAAGTTTCAAGACAGTTGCTTCGCCTGATATTTTCCAGTTATAAAAAGTTTAACCAAAAAAGAGATGAGAAGTATTATAACAAAAAGTAAATATTTTTAAAATAAACAAATAAAAATTAAGTGCTAAAATATAAAAATAAACAAAAGTTCAAATAACAAAAGCAAAAGAATGTATTGTGTTTTCTCTTTTGAAAAAAAGGATATTATTAGTAATAAATAATTATTTGTTTTGTTTTGAAAAAAATATTCTTATGAACATAAAAGTTTTTATAACAATAGCATTTTTTGTCTCTCTCACTCCCTTGCATAGATGGTTACGTCAGCAGTGTATTCTCACCCAGCACTGCCTCCCCACTACTGATTCTCCACCACACTATATACACTATTTACAATTCGCTTATTTCACTGCATATAGAAACAAAGAAAAATATATATATATATATTTTTTGTTTTAGTTTGTTTTTTATTAAAAACAAAAACTTTATAATGAATATAGGAAGAAAAAAAGAGTAAAAACAAACAAACAAAAATTAAATTTGACAGAGCAGACTAGCGAGATGTTAACAATACAACTTGTCAGTGGATAACTGATTTCTTAAAATTAAAACATCGTTTCAAAAAACCGCTTATGCCCACTCTACCCAATATACAACACAAGTTTTAAAAAAAATCGTTGTAGCCCTAGCAAAATTTAAAAATAATTAAAAACCTATTAGATATAGATAGATATATAGATTGTTTAAACTACAGTTGAAAAATAAATAGAATACAGAAATCAAGGTAAAATAAAACAAACATAACTCATTTAGTTTACAAAAATGAAACAAACTACAAAAAATAAAGTAAATTAAATATGTTACCTAATTATATATTAAATAAATAAAAGACACTAAAACAAACAAATAAGAATAATTCTGGACAATGCTAAGAAAATAAATATACATGAAAACTATAAAGGCACTTTAGAGTAAATCAAATGAAACAAATAAAGGGAATTATTAATTTATTAGTTCCCTTAGTGACATGGCGTATAGAAAAAGTAATTGTGAATGTTGTCCAGTTTTTGAATGTGATGAAGATCGCATCAAAGCTATTGTGAGCTAACGCCACATTCATAGTCTTACAAGTGTATAAATCTTAAATGATTCAAGGGTAGGGCAAGTAAATAAAATATGATTCAATGATTCTGGCGCTCTGTTACATAAAATACACAAAAACCTATGGTATTAATTCGCACATTCGGTTTAACCAATTCCCTTCAAATTTGAAATTAGTAACACTTTAGAGAGAAGCTTTAATGTTAATGCACCCCCAGAATCCCTCCTCCCAAAACTGTCCTGGAAAATGCTTAAAATAAAAGTTATAGACATTTGTGTAAAGAAAAAAACCTGGTGCGAAACACTCACACAACTTTCTCTTACTCCAGTTTTCAAAATTGTACCTAATTGACAAATTTTATGGTTTGTGTACCGCATTTGATGAAATTTTTTGGAGTTCGTCGAAAACTGAATATGTTCAGTAAAAGCGCACTTCTGGTTTTTACTAATTTTCTCGAAATTCGGAATTTTTTGCCATCTATTTATTTCTAATTAATTTTGTTGTGATGATAGTATTGTATAATCAACTATGATAGCGCATTAGAAAAAGAACAAACCCTACCCCTGTCCCAAAAGCCTCTTTAAAGGACTACACCAGGAGAAATGTTTCAAATAAAAGTTATAGCTCTTTATATGTGTAGTTCGAATTCCTAGTTTAAAAAAAATTGTTGGAGCCGTTTTCGAGAAAATACCAGAAAATTGAAAAATACATTTAAAAAAAACGCACTTCCGGTCATTCGATTTTTTTCAAACTAGAAATTTCAACAACACATTTAATTCTAATTAATATTATTTAAAGGACAGAATTATATAGTAAATTGAAATAGCACTTTAGAAAAAAAACCTAACCCTACCACTCCCCTAAAAGTGCCCTTAAATGAATTTCCCCAGAGAAATGTTTTAAATAAAGTTGTAGATCTTGTATGTGTAGTTTGATATACCAAGTTTGAAGAAAATCGTCGGAGCCATTTTTGAGAAAAAAACGCATGTATCCGTTTGTAACTTGAATATAGTGTGTGTTCCTTTTCTCACACTGAAGAAAGTAAAAAAAAACAGAAAACTGAATAATACTTTTCAGTAAAAACGCACTTCCGGTGTTCTGATTTTCTTTAAACTCGGAATTTCAACAACATATTTAATTCTAATTGATATTATTTAGCTGATAGAATTGTGTAATAAACTGAAATAGCACTTTAGAGGACAACCCACCTACCCCCTCTATTAAAAGTGCCCTTAAATGCATTTCCTCCCGGAAAAATGTTTCAAAATAAAAATGTAGTTCTTTGTATGTGTAGTTGATATATAAAGTTTAAAGAAATCGTTGGAGCCATTTGGAAAAAATTGCAAAAAATGAAAAAAAAACACTTAGTAAAGTGGTATTTCCGGTTGAGGAATTTTGTCCGCTGACCTATTTTCAGATCCTATGGTGATAGCTAAACGGAATATCAAGTTTGAACTTTCTACGGTTTTTCGTTTTTGAGCTGTGCTGTTCACATACATACATACATACATACACACACGCACACACACACAAACACAGACCATTTTCTAAAACCCACTTTTTTGGACTCAGAGACCTCAAAACGGATATTTCCGGTTAGGAGTAAGAGAAAGTAAAAAAAAAAACACTCAGTAAAATTGACAGAGGACATGAGGAGAGCCTTAAGAGTACATAGATAACAATCCAGAACAACGAACAAAATAGGGTCATCCACTAACGAGGATGTTGAAGGAAAAAAAAAATCTTAATTATGTAAAAATAATGTTCTTATATCAATAGCCTTCAATTTAATGGAAAATTAGGGGAAAACTGAAATATTCTCAACATCTTAGGTGGTAAAAGTATTAAAGAAAAACTAACAAAATATTTACGGCAAATATGCCTTGAAATAATTCCTATAATCGGATTAATTTTGTGGGTTGAAGGAAAAGAGATATTTTAAATTAATTTAACATTATCAAGTACTTCTGTCGCTGGGTCCGCCTATAATGTTTTTTTATTAAGCATTTCAAAGAGAATTTACAATGATAAAATTTCAAGAAATTTGCTCTCTTTACAATCGATCATTTACTTCTCTTTCTTTTCTTAAGTTTGTTTACATCACGAAATAAAGTATGCAGAACTAAATATTATTAAAATTTGTTTTTAATAGATTTTAAGCTCTTAGAGAAAACATAAAAGTACATCTCTTCTGTTTTATTCAGTTGTTACATTCTGTTGACGCTGTAAGAGAAAGAGTTGCAAACATCTAGTCGATTTTTCATTGGAATTATATGTATTGAATAAAAAAAAAAAAAATGACTTTTCAAACACTCCAATTTACGTACATTTGATTTAATATTTATTATAAAGTATAACTAATTTCACAAGTAACTGAAAATATGTATGTATGTACATGCGAAATATATTATAAAAGTCGTACTCTGGGAAATTGTTTTCCTTTAAACTCTGAATTTTCGCTAAACATTAAATTCTTATTAATATTATATAGATGATAGAAAAATGTAATGGCATCCAGCAGAGAGAAGAGAGGCTCTCTCTGGTTAACAGAGACTACTCTCTGACTTAGGCAGGCTAGAGTGGGAGAACCTATGTATACAAGCCAATGGGAATCTATCTAGATCTATCTATCAGATTCAACCATACATCGCATCGTGTCATATCTCTACTCCCACCTTTTATTCCATCAGTTTCATTATAAAGTCCAGTGCAGTTAAGTGTAAACTTATAGCTACATTATAACAGTGTCTTCATATCTCGTTCATTCAATCAAACCTAATTTCTTTCCTCAACAACTCCATTATGGAAATGTACTACATACAGAAATCGCACTTTAGAGGAATGTGTAAGGTCAACCTTTCACTAGAACGCCCTTAAATGAATTTCGCCAGTTTTGAAATAAAAGTTATCGTAGCTTTTATGTTTAGTTGATAAACAAAGTTTATCAACCTTGGTTGTTATGTGTGCAGTGGTTTGGTGCCGTCGCATTGAGATAATATCCGCAAGATTGCTGCTTAAGGATATTCAACGCCTGGCTTTTCTGTGAATTCCACCTCTTTTTTTGGAGGTGGAAAACCTGGTAATGAGAGCCTGTTATCCATTCATCGCAGCTTTTGATCATTCTTACCAGAATGGAAATAAAATCTGGTGTTGCGGTCTATTTTGAAATCGGAGATCACTTAGCCGGTGTCTCTGGATGAATTTCCAAGCTGAGTTTTATGCTATTCTTTGCTGTGTCATTGATGAGCGGGCACGTAACTCTAATTTGAAAGGTGTGCGCATCTGCTTGCATAGTCTATGTTCTTAATGCAAAAGGCTATGTTCTTATGTATTCACCCCTAAATTGGTATTAGAACATTTCAAAAGACTAAAAGAGCTATCCACTTCAATGTACCAGTTCATATGAGAATATTAGGGGACAAGAGGAGATAGATAAATTTGCCAAAGCCAGCTGTTGGTGTGTCTTTGGACACATGACTGTCAAGCTTCAAGTCATGGATAGTTTCAGAGCATTCATTTTTATTGATGAGCTCAATGGGTTGTCAGCAGTGTGAGATGCTCATTAGTGAGAAGTTGCGATGGCTTTCACGATCCTGTCTCAGGCTCCTGGTTCGATCCCTTCCTTTATGGGCATTGTTGTTTAAGAAGGCACCTCTAAGTAATGTGGCTATTCTCAGACCTATTTTGTAGAATTTGTGAAAGAGAGTAAGAAACATCCATACATTTTTTAGGACACTAGTCAGATTTGTCTGGTCTATGATGAATCTTAGGTAGGTAAAACCCGGGTCTGGCTCTTGTTGTTAGGTAAACTCCAAATTTTAATTTGCATTGGTCAAGAGCCGTGTTTCTAAAAACCAAATTGTTTTGTCTAATGCAGGAGTATTAATTATAAAAATTAAACAATCTAAATATTGGCTAAAGAACTTATTGCTTTATATAGAGTCTTGTTCTAAAATGGAGCGTTTTTTCTAAAATAGAGCCACGTACCTTGTGAAATAGTCACTTCTTTAGGCATCTTGGCATATGTACGGATATCCCAGCCTAAACACTGACACCCTCAATATTCAGACAGTATATATACAACCGGTAGAAATATTTGTTTTGTCTAAATACTCGTTACTCGGATTTTGCAAAGCGTCAGGCAAACTCTAGCCCACTACGCGCACACAACAAACACACAGACACACAAACAAACAAGCAAACAAATACATACACAAACAATCACTGAGAATTGCACTTTGTATGTTCTTTACAGATGATTACATTATGTATGCGAACTAAGGATCTTTCAGGTCGCGCTGGATTTCACTTTACAGCCATTCTCTCTATAAACTAGGCATTCTCTCTATATACTAGCCATTTTCTCTATAAGCTAGCTATTCTCTCTATAAACTGGCCACTCACTCTATATACTAGCCATTCTCGCTATAAAATAGCCACACTCTTCATAAACTCCAAATGTTTAATAAAAATTCCAAGTTTAAAGACAATTTCTGAATTAGAATTGTAATAATTTCAAAAAGTCGAGTGAATAACGACTCCATATTTATAATTTAATAAATACAAGGTATAGGGAGCATTTCCTTTAAAACGTAATATTAAAATTTTTTATACTGTTCTAGGATTTTTTTTTTCTGTTTTTTTTTATGAAAGAGGTTACTATATAGGTACTGAATACAATAACGCTCCATTTGTTTTTGTCCAGCCATTTATTTGCAATGGAAACATGAAAAAGTTTACAATTTTGTTGGAATTTACGATAGTAAAACCAGTGTGATATCCGTTTGCCAAATCTGTATCCAATTTCTTTCATATTTCCATTCATATTTATAGCTTGGGTTGAGTCACCCCCCCCCATATATACATGCATACAACACTAATACCATTTTCCAGTCTCTACGTCCACGTAAAATAGAGAAAGTGCAACCGCCTGTTTTACCAATCTCACAATACGGTCACAATCAACATTAATCAAATATAAAAATGGACTAAAATTTATTTCATTACATTATATAAATGAAAATCATTTTTTTATTTTAAATAATATTTTTCTCTCTCTGTAATATTGTGTCATTATTTTTCAAAGAAGGAAACAGTTAAATTATTTTAAGAAATAATAAATTTACAATGCATTGGTCAAGAGCTTTATTTTGAAAACCAAATTATTTTTGTCTAATACAGAAGTTTTATTTATGAAAATTAATTAAATAATCTAAATATTGAGTAAAGAAGTTACTGCTTAAAATAGTATGAATAAAAATCAAGTTCCTATAGAAATAATAATGCTTCAATAAAAGAACTGTATAATTAAAGCCATCCATATTCTTGTACTTCATCCATATGCTTCTTCCTATCATAAAACATCTTATTTGAAAGTCTCAGGCGATTTTCAATTTCCGCAATTAATGCAATTTATAATTTTAGTTGAACTTTTTTGGCTGTTTGTTATTTTGACCATTTCTTGGATAATAAAGTTTGAACCTTATTTACAGCCTTTTTTTATTTTGTATTTATTTTTTTATTCTTGTAATTACATTTGCTTCCAACGTTTCGACACTACACGTGTCATTATCTAGGGATTTCATCCTTTTGTTTTTACAATACTCGTACTTTGTTTGATGTTTTATGTTGATTTAATTATAACCAATACTAAAGGCTCGTTTTATTTTAATGATAATTTTAAAATTTGTAAACAATGATGTGATTACAGTCATTTTTTTTTATTAGGCGGTTAATTTATTAAAAATTAGTCGCCTTGTTAATTGTATTAATTATGTGACCATGTACTTTTTCTTGTTTTTAATATATTGAGTTTTTCTTTAAAACTGAGTCTAACCATGAGCGTTGCTAGCAAGGTGACTCAAAAAATTACAGCCATAGAAACTTCAGTTTTAACGAAAAACTCAATATATTAAAAGAAGAAAAAGTACATGGTCACATAATTAATGCAATTAACAAGGCGACTAATTTTTAATAAACTAATCGCATATATAAAAAAAAATGACTGTAACATATCAGTGTTACAAATTTAAAATTATAATTAAAAATAAAACGAGGCCTTAGTATTGGTTATAATTAAAATCAACATAAAACATCAAACAAGTAACAGAGTATTGTAAAAACAAAAGGATGAAATCCCTAGATAATGACACGTGTAGTGTCGAAACGTTGGGAGCAAATGTAATTACAAGGATAAAAGAATAAAAAAATAAATACAAAATAAAAAAAGCTGTAAATAAGGTTCAAAACTTTATTATCCAAGCAATTTATAAAATTAACAATTCACTCTTTACGCTTGAAATTTTTATCATATTCTTAACAAAAATATAGAGGTGTTTGAAGTATATGACTGCCAAGTTTAGATAGGAGATGAATACTTAATTACATTACAGTCCAGAAGACTTCTTTTCTGAGTTGCCGTCAGGCCAAACCTTCCATCCAGATCTCTCGAAAGTGCCAATCTCCATCACCCAAGCCTCTGCCAACCATTTACTCCTCGGTGTCACCTTCTTGTTTGTCTACCTCTTCTTCTGTCCCTTCCCGGAATCCATTTCCTAACCATTTCTGGTCATCTGACTTTCTTCTAAGATGGCCAAATAACATCTGAGCTTTCTTTTTCCAACTTTTTTCTGGCACTTCCATTTCCTGTCTGATTACACCATTTTTTATTCTGTCCCATCATTAGTTGGGTAGAGTAGGCAGAGTGAACGTGAGTTGATTATACTTATTTATTGTTGTGTATGTGGTATAAATGCGGTGAGGTTAGGGTTTAGGATTAGTATACTCGTATAGTAGGATATTAGGTTAGTTTAATTGAGGCTTCCCTGGAATATCGAGTATAGGGGATCAGGTTTGTTTTTTAAATAGTTTAGGAAATGTAAATATTGTATATTGCTGATCTTTTACACAGTAGTTTGTAGACTAGGAATTTCAGCCAGATATAAATTATTTTCCCATGCGTCTATAGATTTGGCAGATATTGTATGTTGGTTGTATTGTATTCGGGCAGGGATGAGCGCAAGCTACATACTGCCATCTAGTGGGATTAAAAAAAAATCAGTCCTATCTTATCTTTTTAAGACACCTTCTCCAATAATCCATTTTCACTATCTTATCTTGCAAGGTTTTTCTTTGGGTGAGGCCCAAGTTTCTGTCCAATACAAAAGGATTCTTTCAGTAATTGTGGAAAAAATTGTTCTTTTGTTTTTTGTTTTTTTAGAAATTTCTGTTCCACACATTATATATGTAAAACATTTAAAATTTAATGCTATATTACAAATTTAGCTGTGTGCGCGTCTGTATATCACACTGTTTGTCAAAACATTCTGATGATGGGCCAATGCCGGATACCTGTCGATGACTACAAAATCTATGAACGTCGATATCACGAATAAAAATATTTGCTAATTCCTCAAAACTGAAAAATTCATTTTTCAATAAAAATGCTCCAAAAATTTATTTTACTGAAAAAAAAAAATCCTACAAATAAAAGTGATAAGCATTTATGTATATAAATGGTATGCGAAGCTTAAAGAACATTGTTAGAGCTATATATTTGAGAAAATCGCGAAAAACGGAAAACTATTCAGTGAAGTTGTGGTTTCGGTCGTTGTATTTTGACCAGAATCTTATTGTCAGATGCGGTTGGGGTATCTAAATCGGAATATCAAGCAATTTGACCTTTCTGCAATATTTTGGTTTTGAGATAATTTTTGGTTCATAGGAGAAATATTGCAATCGCGTACAATTTGCGGAATTGATTTCACCCGTAATACATTTGAGGTCCCCCCAGATAAGAAAGAGTGTTTTTACTAGGAGTAAGAGGAAGTATTGTAATCGTGTCAAATTTTCTATATCAGTTTTCACCGGAAATATCCGTTTGGAGGTCCCCTGAGTCCAGAAAAAGTTGTTTTTAGCAAATGGTCTGTGTGTGTGTGTGTGTGTGTTGTGTGTGTGTGTATGTATGTGTGAACAGCTTAGCTCAAAAATGAAAAACCGTAGAAAGTTGAAACTTGCTATTCCGTTTAGGTATCACCATGGCATCTGACAGTCGGTCATCTCAGTCATAATTCTTCAGCCAGAATTACCACTTTACTTGTTTTTTTTTTACTTTTTTGCGTTTTTCTCAAAAATGGATCTGACGATTTTCTTCAGACTTGGTATATCAACTACACATAGAAGGAGCTACACTTTTATTTGAAAGATTTCTCTGGAGAAATTCATTTAAGGGCAGCTATGGGGGAGTGGCGGGGTTAGGTTTTCATCTAAAGTGCTATTTCAGTTTATTAAACAATTCCATCATCTAAATAATTTTAATTAGAATTAAACATTTTGTTGAAATTCCGAGTTTGAAGAAATCGGATCACCGGAAGAGCATTTACTTTACCACTTTACTAAATGATTTTTCCACTTTTTCACGATTTTCTCAAAAATTACTCTGATGATTTTCTTGAAGCGTAATATATAAACTAAACATACAATGATCTACAACTTTTATTTAAAACATTTCTCTGGGAAAATTCATTTAATGGCACTTTTAGGGGATGGGTGGGGTTATGTTTTTCTCTAAAGTGCTATCATAGTTGATTATACAATTCTAACATCCAAACAAAATTAATTAGAAATAAATAGATGACCAAAATTCCGAGTTTCATGGAAATTAGTTAACCGGAAGTGCGCTTTTACTGAACAGTTTTTTTTCAGTTCTCGTCGAATTTCATTAAATTTAGTACACAAACTATAAAATTTGTCAATTACAATTTTGAGAACTGGAGTAAGGAAAATGTTGTGTGAGTGTTTCACCCCAGATTTTTTAGAGAAATAGATCTATTGTACGCGAGAAAATATCAATAGCGCCAAATGGAGAAAGTACCAATTAGAATTCCTTTTTGAGTATTAGCAGAGGATTCGACAAGAAAGTTCATGGAGTCCAATATCTGTCAAATGAAAGTACATAGTTTTATTAATTAGTTTTTAAATTCTATTTGGATTTTTTTTCTTAAAAGTGGGTCCTAACATTATTTTTTATAACCATGCTATAATTACAGAAATCAGGTTTTTCTCTAATGTTCCAGTAATATCCGGTGTCCACCTATATATCTATTAAGTACAATTTAATGAACGTATTGCTAAAATTCCTATAATCTTTGAACAAAGTTGCAACTTTACGGATTTTTGTTTTTTTTTTTTGCTTTTACAATTTCTGTTTTACCACTTAACATTCAATACATTAGTTTTATAATTAAAATATTTAACAAAATTATGAAGGTTGTTATTTATATATGCAATATTCAATATTAGTAATCTCAAACGGATATTAGGATCAAATATAAACGCCTATCGAACCTCTTTTACTTGAATGATAGAGTAGCGGATATCATGAAAGTTATCTACGAACATTTTTATGCCCGGCAGCTATCGTAAGTGTTTATATTTTAAGTAGTATAATTCTTCTTCATACAATGTAGCCCAGTAAACCAAAAGATTGGACACCCCTGTTTCAGAGCAACGCTTCTTAATTGGAAATCATATTGCCCCTAGCTAGCCCTAGAATATTACAAGGAGGGGGGGTAGCATGTGAAAATCATTTAAATGGGGGCCATGGAAAGAGAGAGACACAAGGGCGCCATAAATAAAAGGAAATTGTTGCATACAATGTTTATCGTCAGTCATATCAGAGGCAACTGATAGAAAAAAACACAAAAATATGATAATTCAGGAGTTTCGAAATAACTTCCCGTATTTTCTGCAGAATGCTAAGGCTATTGCGCATACTCGTACATTTCGCATTTATGTGAGAGAACTATTATGTTCCCAACTTCAGTCAGTGGAATTATTTCTCAATCAACCATTAATCATGGAATCGCCCGAATATTATTAACGGAGTGGTTTGTGGTAATTGTGGCGTTCAAGAACGCCATTTAGGCCCTACTGTTCGCTTTGAATCCAATGATCCAGAACAGGGTAGGGAAGTTGATTCAGAGAAGAGGGACATATACAAAAAGTTGTATCCCTCACCTGAAGGAAAAATACCGAAAAAGGTTTGGTGAACGTCAGTTCCAAGTGAAGGGAATCTGTTTTGGGAGTAGAGGGGCTATACCTAAGGCCATGAGTGCATTTGTTGACCGGTTGGGAATTGACCAATAGATTTCTGTGGGAGATTGTTCAAATAATCATACTTGATCCACCATCACATTTATGGGACATGACCAGTGTAAGGGGGTGCGCAATTAAATATAAAATATTTAATGTATTTAGAATAGTTCAAAATAATAGTAAAAGTAATAATTAAAATAGAGTTGAGTAGTTAGAAAATTTGAACACTGCTGAATCGACATGTACCACGCTGGCATAGCAGCTAGTACATGGCACTTTTAGGGGATGGGTTTTTCTCTAAAGTGCTATCATAGTTGATTATACAATTCTAACATCCAAACAAAATTAATTAGAGAATATATTACTTGCTTCTGGTGAGTGTAGCGGTGAGTGAAGGGTGATCCTGCACCTGCGGCTGATCCGGTAATCCCTAGCGCAGTAAGGTATTTTAAAGGTAGATATGCAGTTGGTATGCCAGAGTGGTAGTCGGCCCAGCAGATAGCAAGTAATATATATATAGTAGATAAGTGATAGCGGATAATTGTTAGTATTTAGTTGATAGTAGATAGTAAGCTAAAAGTTACTTAATCGCGGTTTCTTGATATAGTTGTAAGTGTGTGTAATATAGTTGCATAGGCATATATTATATTAACGGGGTAGGGTTATATGGTAGTTTCATAGAGTGTACACTTATTATATAGTGTATAAGTTGTCCTGTATAGTCTGTTAAATTATAATAAATGTATGATTTCTGAGTGTGACCTACTTTGGGTTCCTTGGCCGAATGTTACAACCAGCAATGGTTACTTGACTTACACATTCATCTAACTTTGTCTGTGTATATATATATATAGCTCTTGTGGTCATCTGGTAGGTGTTGCGTTTGTTCTGGTTTGAATTTGTATATAGTAAATACCTATGCATTATTTTTTTCTACTATTGTTCTCTGAATTGATTAGTATGCTGTGTTTCAGCAACTCAATGTAATTGAGCAGCCACGCTTATTTTTAATTATTTGAAATAAAGTGCTTTTTCTCTTCTCACTTACAACTGATTTAAAAAAAAAATTGTTGCTGTTCACCAGTCTCAAGGATCAAATTAATAAAAAAAGATATGTCTAATTCTGTAAATTTTGAAATTAAATGTTATCAATTTATTGAAAGCAATATTATCTCCCCTACTTCTTGTGCAGAAATAAACTTCCAGGATCAAGCCGGGAATGAGTGGAAGCAAATGAAAGGTACTTCTGGAGTGCTCGCTCGCTGTATACAAGAGAATCACAGAAAAAAAAAAAAAACAAGGTTACAATTCGAAGAAGATTGAGAAACTCTACTTTACAGGATAGCTGGCCTAAGGTTAACCATTTCCCGAAAATTCTCCCAAAATAAGGTTTCCCGGGAAATAAAAGTTTTAACTCTTTATATTTGTTGGTATACCGTGTTTATAGAAAATCACTTAAACCGTTTTGAGAAAATCCCCCCCCCCAAAAAAAAAAAACAAAATAAAATCCAGTCGGTAAAGTGGTACTTTCAGTTGACTGAATTTGATAAAAATTTTATATCAGGGTCCGTTGGTAGAAGTTAAATAAAACATCTAGTTTGTACTTATTGCGATTTTTGGGTTTTGTATTATACTTACAAAAAAAATATATATAGATGAAATATGAAATAGTTCCATCATGTAAAAAAATGCTGACTCACAAATCATTTGTAGTATAGTCTGTCGCCTGCGGATAGACAATTTCACTTAAGCTTTTCCAGTAGATAGATAACTTGGCGATGTTCCATTGAACCCATAAATATTGACTTTTAAATCAAAGTGCTTTTTAAGTGTTTTCATATTTTTATTCTTCCCCCCCCCATTTTATTGTTTAATTTTTTTAGAAGATTCTATTTTGATAAAATGTTCTGTGAATTAGCTAATACTAACCATACTCATTTGTCTAATTTTAAAATATATAATTAAAAAGTACCAAACAAAAGACAGAATATATGGTTTATGGCGAAACAGGGGATACCTTAAAGATTGATGATAATTGGTTTATTTCCCCGGTAAATGATTCCAAATATCTTGGGTTTTCAATCAACCAAATAGGGAGACGCGGACATTTTAAAGGAAAGCCAGTTTGGTAGGAACATGGTGAGGGCCCTTGAACTCTGCCTTATGGTCCAAGCAGGTTAGCTTGGAAGTTAAAAGAAAAATTTATCATGCCTTCATAGAAAGTGTAGCCCTCTATGGTTCGGAATGCTGGACGGTTACAAGAAAGCTGGAAAGAACTCTTCTGGTCATAGAGATGGACTTCTGGTGGCGAAGCTGTGGAGTCTCCAGACTGGAACATATCCGTAACGAGGAAATACGGCGGCGCGCACGGCGTTTCTGCAATATTATCCACGACATAGAAAACCCGGCGGTTAATTTGGTATGGTCAAGTCATGAGGATGAGTGGAGAAAGATGGCAAAAAAAAAATGCTCCAGTACTGGCCGGTGGAGAGGTGACGCCGTGGTTGGCCAAGGACGTTCTTCTGGATGGACGGCGTGACGGAAGCTCTGATGGCTAGAGGTCTACGTGAAGGAGAATGGCAAGATAGAGAATACTGGAGGGAAACTCTTTTGGGCAACGGGATGCACTAAACGGTGTAAATACCCGTAAAAAAAAAAAATAAATAAATAAAATTATTCAGCTTATATTCATCTTGGTTATTTTTTATTACTATCTCTTACTCATAGAAAGAGGAAGTATTGCGATCGGTACCAGATTTTAGTAATTGAGTTTTCACTTGATATACTTTGGGGTAGGTACCCTGAACATACGAAAATATTGTTTTTAGCTATGTATGTAGGCATGTGTATCTCTGTGTCTTTGTTTGTGAGTTTCTGGGTGTATTTGTTAATAGAATATTTCAAAAACCCAAATGTCGCTAGAAGTTCAAACTTAGTATGCCATAATGTAAAAGGCACTAACATGGGTATCAATAACGGAGATTTTGGGCCAAATCCATCAATCGGAAGTGTGAAGAATTTATTGAATTTGAATGTGCACTTCAATAAAAAAATTTATTGAATTTGCTGCTGTTTTTAAGTTTTTCATGATTTTTCTCGAAAACGGCTCCAACGATTTTGTATAAACATCGTACACTACCTACACACATAAATAGCTACCACTTTTATTTGAAACATTTCGCCCGGGAAAATTTATTTATTCTGAGTTTTGGGGAACAGTAACAATATACTTTCCTCTAAAGTACTTCTTTAGTATAATATATGGTATTAACCACAGATATAATATTAATAGACTGTAATTTGATTTTTTTTGTGGAGGGGGGTGGGTAAATTAAATGAAATTAAATATGTGAATTAATAATTCATTATTATAATTATAGTTTGGATCTTTCAAAAGGATTTCGTGAGGTCTCTTGTGGTGTATTATTTGCTTTGTTTTCTCCCTTTCCCTTGTGTTTACCTGAATCTATGAGGGATAATAAATAAGCAAAGGAATAAACATAAAAAGAAATATAATATGCAATTCAAAAATAAATACAGTCTATATAATCAAAATCATCAATCTATCATATCAAAATCTCATTCTTTAAATAATAATAATAATAATAATAATAATAATAATAATAATAATAATAATAATAAGAATAATAATAATAATAATAATAATAATAATAATAATAATAATGCGCAATAATTATGATACTTTGACAAACTTACAATCTTAAAAGTGTTTGACTTGAAGGTTGGGCCTTGAATTTCGTATAGCACTTTAAACACATATATCAATGGACAATGAGCACTCTTTCCTGAACCACAAAAATTTGATCCTCACCTCTTTCAGGCCCTACATATATATCATCTCTCCCTCCATTGAAGAGTGGATGATAGGGAAATTCCCTTGTATTGTACTAAAGGTATTCTACCTTTATAACTGTCCCACTTTGTTTCACCCAACCTTCGTAAAAACCCAATCTTGAAATTGTACTAACAACCAATATTAAATGTTTCACTACTAATATACTTTACTTATAATTACAAAATCCTAATTTATATATATTTTTTTTTATCATTTCTCCTAAAGGTGTGCACATTACAAGACATTGGAAGTATAATAGGTTTGAGAAGGAGAGAAGTTGGGTTAGATAGATAAATAAAAACTAGAAGTAAAGCTGAACAATGTATAATAGAAAAGTAGCACGAACTGCCTAGACTTTACACTAAAATATATAAAATGATGGTGAGAGGTAAAGAGAAAGATTGATGATGCGTTATGACTGCTGCATGAACTCTGCTGCAAGATTGTACATAGACTCCCTCTTATGGCTGACACAGCTGCATTTAAACAATTTCTCCCACTCTAGTCTGGCCTAAACTAGAGAGTAATCCTGTCTCTCTCTCTCTCTCTCTCTCTCTCTCTCTGCTTTGGATCCCTCTCTTCGGATCCTATTAAATCTTTGGATCCCTCTCTTCGGGTTCCATTACAGAAGCGCTGATAGAATTCCAAATATGAAGTAAATTAGTTTACCGGAAGTGTATTTTACAGGATTTTAGAGTATTTTGTAATTTCCTCGAAAACGGTTACATCGATTTTTCTTTAAACTTGGAATGCTTGCTGCATAAATAGAAACACTTTTTTTTGGAACATTTTCTGAATACATTGAAGTAAGAGGGGCCTTTTTTTTTTTAAAGAATTCGAATAGAATTAGGCTTATGTTTCATCTGACCTAAGTTGGGCAAAACGAATTACCATACAAACAAGTTCATCGCTTTTCAATTTTCTATTTTAATTAGAGATTTTTCCTGGATAGTTTGCTTTATTTTATGGTGAGGGCGGTTTTGAGCAGTTGCCTATCCCTAAGATTTCTTATAGAGTGAGATAAAGTTTCAGGACACAAGACAGGGATGTCCTATATTGTAAACTCTAGGAGTCTGTGGGTTTGAGACAGCTCCATGGTTGAATTTAGTATAAACCGACGTGTCTTGGTGTATTGCAGTTCACATCATCTGGGTAATTGCTTGCTTTGTGTCTTACACTAACTAACAATCCATCTTGAAAAAGGCTACATTGTCAAAAGAGAACATAGCGTCTATTAATTTATATTCTTGCTCCTTGTGAAATATTTATATAAAAGGTTGGACATGGTCTCAAAAACCGAAGATAATAGTTTTTTTATGACACTGGCCCAAAAAAGCCTTAATATAATCATTTAAAAAGAATCTCTATGGGAGACAAAATCTGCCACCTACTGAAATGTTTGGAACGCAAATATTCGAAAAGGATGCTAATTCATTTTTCCCATGAGATGAGAGATTTTGGCATATCACCCAATTTAACGAATTACCAAGACACGAAAAAATGCCTCAAAGGAGGAGGGTGTTTGAAAATATATTAATTTGTATACTAAAAAGAAAATATCCAAAATCATAGAAACTTCTAAAGAAAATAAAAAAAAATAATCACATTAGAAGAAGAAATCTGTAAGGGCTAAACGTCGATTTATACCACTCGATTACCGCGCGAGTGCGCGGTCTCAGCTTCTGTCTATGTTTGTGTTTTGTGTGACAACGTCGCGGAAATCAGAAAGATCATTTAACCGATCTCACATTGTTTATCAAGATATCCGAACATGGAGGAACACAGAAACCAGTCAATCATCAAAAATGAAGTAGGCTATCATGGAGAAAATATCTGCTATTTACCAGCACTGCAGCTCGAACCAACCCTTTCATTTTCTATTTTCCCGTCTAAGATTTTTGAAATACGCGACAGCAAAATAGTGAACAATGGATTAGTTACACAAGTATATATTTCAAGTGAATTTTGATAATGCGATATTAATAAAGGATTCCAGAAAGATGCCATTTAACTAGACTCAAAAGTTTCGTTAATAATACTTTTGTTAGGCATTTTATTGAATAATGGAATCTTGTTTGAAATCTACTAGACATATTGACAACCTTGCCCAAAATACTTTACTTTATACTTGTTTGTTATCTGAGAAATTAAGGAGAATAACGTTAATAGAAAAAATTCTATTTTCTTGATGAGAAAATAAAACTCCAAACACATACGTGTTTTGTAAAGCACATGACATTCAGACTATTTGTAAAACAATTCGTTTCGTACTCAGAGTATTTCAAAACATCTATTTCCGGTGAACATTTCATTTCGAAAAATTAATTCGATCGTAATAGATCTTGTTATAGCAGAAAGAGATAGTGAAAACCAATGTATAAAATGTTCTTCACATATAATAGATATGTAATGACATAGCAATGTCAAAGCCTTCACAAAATATAACAAAAGGAAAGAATAATTTATAACTAGTGGCCCCACACCGGCTGCTGCCTTTTCAATACAAAGGTATCAAAGACAAGCACCGATAAAACCCTGTCTATTGAACAGAAGCCACCTGGTCATTGAAAGTCGCCGATGGGCGACCAAATCTGGCCACTGACCTGAATCACTAGTCGCCGACCTAACCAAGGTCGCACGCTACTAGAGATGTCTTAGTGTGAGAACTTACTTACACACTTGACAGTGTGTGAGTAAGACTAATATAAACTTCGCCCCACTGGAAGAGGGGATCATTATATCATTCATCATTATACGAGTAGCCACATCATTATATCAGTATCATTTTACAGCAGCAGTTATACTTGAGTTCCGAGCGCATCCCTATACAAGGTTTTACTTATAATTATTTTCATAGTTGTGCATATTAGTTTATTTATTATAATCATTTTAAATTATTTGTTATTTAACTCTAAAAATTATTTATTTACTTTTATCAAATCATATTAATTGTAGTTACCATTAGGCTCATTCAAATTATTGTTAAAATATATTCTATTTTTATAAACTCAGTGTTAGTAATTCAAGCAATAACTCTCTAAACTAACTTCCGCCTAATAAATCCCTCTTCAAGACATCTAACTTCATATCTCAGGAATCACGACAATTGATTCCACTACAGATAAAAGGAAAAAAACACATAAAAGGAAAAAAATAGTACTGGGAAAAATAAAAGAATGTAATTTAATACTTTTATCAGCTCATGTTGGCTAATAAATAAATTAATATATACATATAAAAAATCTCTGCCAAACGTTGCTAAAATTTCAAGTCCGAAAAATCCTTAATTGGAAGTTCTCTGTACCAAAGAGGCTTTCAAGCTTTCCAGGATTTTTATCAAAGTCGACCCAATGAAACTTGGAACGTTAATTTTTCATTTATTAGCTTATTACTTTTATAAGTAATTATTTTATCGGACAAATTGATATTAGGAAGATACAGAGATATATTGAGTTAATCTTCGAATTTGATTTGGATTGTTAGAGGCGCTTCCTGGTGGTGTGCTGTGTAGATACGTTCGGATAGCTGCTACATCCTGATTTTCTCCTTCTACATTACATTTATTGTAAGAGGAATCAAAAGGTTTAATAAAAATACCAAGTGTGAAGGATGTTTTGTCCATTACAATAAATTATAATTTCAATTGAGTGAATGACTCTAGTGAGTGTTTCTGTAAAACATTGCTGTGGAATATACAAACCTCCTCTCAAGATTAAGTCCATCAAGATTTTGGCATTCAGCCAAATAAGAAACTTTTGTCTATAAAAACATAACTTATATGCTTTTTATATCTTCTTGTCTTCCTCTGATCAACTATTTATTATTATTAATTTTTAGATATTTTTTAGACGGTACTACGACCTGAGAGATCTATTGTGCTCCCCGGAGCTTTCTCAATGCACTACCGGCCTACGGAGCAGTGTTATCCTACCTACGTGTAATCTAAGAACAGCACTACTGGATTCAAACTCGGGACCTCCACGTCTGGGTCCACTGCTGAGCACTGAGCTAATCCCTTTCTTTTATTATTAACATTTTATCTTTGCCGTGACATCGCGTTGAGGACGCTATCGCATTCTCCATCTCAAGGGAGAAAAAGTGTTGCTCGGATGTCTTTCTTGGTGTGAAGCAGGCCTTTGAGCGGGTATGATATCCATGTCCTCTCTGGAAACTTAAGGGCATCCTCCCATTCATCTATTATCCAAAAGTCCTTTTTGACTGACGATACTTTCTAGTGCAAGTCGGTACATCTCTCTCTCTCTCCTATTCGTAAAACCGAAGCAGGCGTTCTGCAAGACAGTATCCTAGGCCGCATCCTGAATACCATATAGACAACGGATATTGCAACCATTCAGAAACTATTTTCCTCATCTATGCAAATGACATAGTAAAAGTATACAGATATCTACAAGCCCACCCCATTTCCCGAGAAATGTTGTTCAAAAATTGAAAATTAAAGTGACAAAACATTATAATTCACCCTCCGTCATATTACTCCCCTCCAATTTACTAGAAGTTAATTCTTATCCTACTTACCATTGTCGTCCGCCACATTGGGTTGTTCATTTACAATAACTTTCTGCTTTAATGAGAAATATATAAGAGGCAAGATAGAGCTCTATCTGAATTGGCATTTTTTTTTAGGCTCCCCCGCCAACATTTTTATTTTAAATTCAGAAAGAAAAAAAGCCAGACTTCTAAAGAAATTGAAAATATAACGAACTTGTACAACGTATCGCGGATATTTTACCAAGGGCTGAAAAAACACAGTGGTTATAGTTACCCACAAAGCAGAAAAACCGAAATCAACATGAGCGCAAACAGATTTGATTGAAAATACAATAAAACCCACCCACCCAATTTTGATTTCAAAAATCTTATTCAACGAAGCAGCAATTTAGTGATTGGATTTGAGAAGAAACAGTAGTGGACAGTCGCTATAACATATTATAGTACAAGGAACTATTCTACAAACAAGATTCAATCCAAACACCTCTTTACTTTGACTACAAGTAATGTAATTTCATTTCCTTAAGACAGAACATTTGAGGTAGCAGTTAATTCGACGTGAGTACTCGACGAGTTATCATTGCCAGCATTTTCAATTCTCCGTCACACCCTCTTTACAGTTTATACACACAAAATTCTCACATTCAATACATTTATGGTTGCTATATAAGACAATTGATATCCGTCTTCTTCAGCGCTTGCAGTAGTCTTTGATGATGAAGCGACATGTTTTCAGATAGCATGCTTATATAATTTAATTGTTTAGCAATATATTTATTTTTACTATCCTACGAATATTCACTTCGTTTTTATTAAAAATTATTCAAAAAAAAAAAAAAATCAACAACTGACACAGTGGTCTTTCTTGATAAAATATTGCTCCTATACTCAAATAATAACAATTAAAAATAACAAGAAAGTATGTGTGATTAATTAATAATGTAAATTTACTCCAGAAATGTAATTTAAGTTGCATATCTACAATAGCAAAATTGACAGTCTCAGTCGCTACTTAGGCCAGCCTAGAATGGGAGACTCTGTTTAAATACAGCTGCGCTAGCCCTACAGGGAAGAGTCTTTAGAACAGTTTATTATACAGCAGTTACAACGCGTCAGCAACCAACAACTACTCTTCTCTTCACTCAATCTAAAACTCTCACTACCAGTTTCTATATTCGTGTAAAGCCCTGGCAGTTTGTGTTACTTTTCTTATTATACAGTGTTCAGCGTTATTTCCAGTTTATTTATCTCTCAAACCCAGTACTCTCCCTATACCCATTATAATATCTCTGCTTATTGGTATTTCCATTTTTAAAGGAACGATAATAAATTGCCTTTTAAAATGAAAACATGTGGTCTTAGAAAGGTAGATAACTTCCATCTTAACCTAGATTAAGATCTTAACAAAATATTTCCAATCAGTGTATAAACTGATTTTGCTCTGTGTAAGTCTGAGTTATCACACTGTTTTATGAAGCATCCTAATGATAGGCGAATGCCCGAATTCGGTTGGTGACCACAATAATGAAGCACACGAAAAATATTTCTGTTGCAAACCCAACCAGAAGTTTCAGTATACAGTATTGATTATGAATCAGCAATTTGCAAGGGAACAAGTAAAATGCTGCTTTCGTAATGTAAATTTAAATTCTGTTATTAATGTATATTAAAATATTGCGTTACTCTCAAGATTTATTTTTGGTAATATGGTATGAAGTGCCTACGATATTGATTAAGAAATAAATAAAAAAGGGGAATATAGATAGATAGAAAGAAAGGGGAAAGTCAGGATATAAATTTAGGAAACTCAAGGCGAAAAGCATCAAAATACTACCCTCATGGTAAATTGATTTCTGGAGAAGAAATTGTAGAATTTCGCTCTTCTACATGTTCCCCACAATTGAAATTAATAATGGCGGGAATTTAGTATGTAATATTTGTCATGATGTTGGTAGCAGAGAACTCAAATAATATGGCCATGTTAAAAGTTTGTTCCATAACCTGGTTACGAAAAACTGTCGAGAAATATATAAGATCAGAAAGAAAGAGGTTATCACCCTCAATGAAGATGGAAGGATGATATTGAGGCAGAGATGATGGGAAGAGAACTGAGGGATGACCAGAAAACATGGCTGGACAGTCCAGGGTTACATTAAATTAGTGTTAAACCTCGGAAGAAAAAAAAAAAAAAAAAAAAAAGTTGTAGTTTAATATAATAAAAATTATACTATTTGAAAGTCACGTACATAATAATAAAATCTTGGAGACATCTAATATCATGTCGCATGTGTGTTTGTATCCTTTGAAGAATAAATTGTTTCTACTTTCTTTTCATTCTTTCTAAGTTTTTACCATTTGTTACTTATGTTTCTTGTCGTAACAATTCAACATAAAATATCCCTTAAGAGAACAAAAGAAATAAAACTAATCTTACTTGCTGGAAATTTTGTGTGTGTTATTATATTCTTCAAGCTGATTTAGTATTTTAAAATGTTCAAATATGTTACTGGATCCTAGACAAAAATGAAAATCTTTTCAAAATAAATTTATTTAATTCTGAGACCTTTCAACATATAATATGCAATAGAGATTATTACAAAAAAAAATGTATATACATATATATATGTTTTGCTTGTTTTCGCTTCTCTTGCTTCCTTTACTTATTTTTTTACTTTCTTTTGTTTTCTCTTACCGCTCATACTGCGATCGTGCACATATTCGACATCGAGTATTCACCGGAAATACACATTTTGAAGTTCCCTGAATCTTGCCGATATAGTCATAGCAGATTTCGCTTGACTGAGCAAGAGACACTACTCCATGTTCTCTACTATTGCGAGGGCCTGACAAGAACGAGATTCCTCCAACTGAACGATGAATTACCCGAGACAACGAGCAAATATAGTAGCGCCTCTCAGGCGGTTTTGGGGCCTGATTGTGAGCACTAGACTTGCTCTGGAGCCAGCATAACTGTTAACCGGGTGATTTCACAATGGATACATTTCGGTCGTAGTGATTGCGGTTTGTTTGGACCACTCTTCCTTTTCTATTCTATTCTATTACAGATTATAAAATTTTTAATGTAATTTTATAATGGGAATCTTAAGGAGAATTGTATATTTAGATCGAAGTGGTTTTTGCCAGACACGATACATCTTTTACTACAATGCTATAAATAAATAGGGTAAAGCTAGGAGAGATGAGGGGGGGGGGGTAGGAGCGAAGATGCAAGCTTGTTGTCTCTGTGTGTTTGCCACCACGTGGCGTCATGGAAGTTAGTCCTGGAGTAGAGAGATCTGAAGCGAACTTATTGCAAAAATCTTCAGTTATTTTGTGTGTTCTTCTGTGTTCTATGAACATTTATACGCATCAGATATATCTGGTGAATACCTGAATTTTCATAACGCATAGTAATTTATTTTTTCTTTTTTATATACTATATTAATTGCAATTGAAATGAAGATTTCCTGCAATCGTTAAAGTTGGACTCGTACGCATAGTGTGTACCAATATTTCATATCTATCAACCATGTTACCTTCACAGAGGAGAGGTCTCCTACTTATGGTGCGTCATCTATCCTACCATAGTAGGAGAGACGGCTAAATGTAGTGTATTTGTATTTTGTTTCTTGAATAAATGAGAATGTCTTTCTCTTGAAAAATAACATTTTTTTTGTAGACAATAGTAGTTGATATATGTTTTATCAGCATTACCTCTTTAATATATCTCCTATATTTTGATACAGAGCATAACTTTAAAATGTGCGTCATCTGTCCTAGCTTTATCCTATGTTGGATGAATTAGAAATTAACTTGAATTGTAAGAGTGAGATAGATATTAAAAATTAGTAGTACTTCTATTTAAGAACTTGTTTACAACTGAGAAAAAATTTAAAACCAGATTACGCAAAAAAAAAAATCTGGTGTAAAACACTCTCAACAACTTTCCCAGTTTGAAGAAAATCGATTGACTGAAAGTGCGACTTTACTGAATAGGTTCATCAGTTTTTGTGATTTTCTCCATACAAGTGCCGCCACTTTTAAACACTAATAAGAATTGTATGTTTCAAGAAAATTGTCATTTCACAATCAAAGGAAACGTTTTTATATTCAGATTTTTTTATGTTGTTGTGTAACGGCAAGAGAGAGAACACAAGCCCGACCGAGAGAAAACAAACTCTCACTGGTACTCTCTGACTTAAGCAGGCTAGAGTGGGGAGAACCTTATATAAGAAGCCAGTGAGAGATCTAGACTTCTATCAATCAGATTCAACTATATACATTGCATCGTGTCATATTTCTATTCCCACATTTTATTGAAAGTTCTCTAACCTGTTTGTTACATTGCGAGATACTAGATTTTCATTGAATTAGTTCATACGTAGATTGCAATTTTTATACTACACTATCAATATTTTGTGGACTGCGCCACATACATAAAATAAATATAACGTATAGCTTAAACCATGTCTAAGAAAAGTTTTTTTAACTA
>JAAEAF010004489.1:0-28665 GCA_011037195.1 Triatoma infestans | reverse complement strand
AAACAAGTTGATTTTCTTTTTTTATGTTTCTGCGATGTAACAAATGTTTATGTTTAAAAATTCTTTCTCCACATCTTCACGACTATCCATATATTAAAGCTTTGATAAAGACAGGAAACTCTTTCGAAACGTTGGCATAATTCAATGTTTCTTTCTTGAGACCGATCCTCACCAAAAATTTCTTCATAATATTATTAAATACTGTGTATAACATTAATCTGGATAAGTTTAATTAAACGCATGATAAGATGAAAATGAAAGGAAATTATCAGCAGGTTTAAATTAAAATCTTAGTTGTTGCACTTTTCAAAAACTTCAATTTTATATTCATTTCTTTAAACAATGAACTTGATGTATGCACTTTTAGGATAAGGTTTCTATAATTAAATGTAGATTCATTTGCTAAAGATATGGAAATTGTACTCTATTGGAAATTTGAAAGTAAAATTGAAAGAAAATTTGAAAAGAAATTATTTGTAGTTGGTCTATTTCTCGTATAGTGTTTGTTTTGTTTATGTGTTTGATAAAAAAATTACATAATTCGGGTGCAACCTCGTATGTATGTATAAATAAATAAAATAAATAAAAAAACATAGTGCATTTCATTTCATTGTTAGTTGCCCAATAGCAATTAAACAGATTACAATAAATTTGTGGGATTTGTTAAAAATAGGAAAGACCGGTCAGTCTGGTAAAATTTTGTTAAGAATTTGAGCGTCTTTTCTTTTTTCTTTTTTTTTTTTTTAGTTTTAGTCTTGGAAGTTATTTATAAATGATAATAATTTATAAAGGTGATTAAAGGAAAACATCAAAGATTTTCTCTGTAATACAACTATTTTGGGGTTTTACTCAAACTTGATGCCACGTAATGATTCCTTGAGAGGACTAAACACAGAGTAATTTAATAGTGCCAGAACTGAACAATAAGGAGGATATAGCAGTAATACTCAGCATAATTTTTCACTAGTTTCAATATTTCAAGCGAGGGGGAGTTTTATATACGTAAGCGAGCGTCTACCTAGACTCGTCAAAGTGCATCGCTTTTGCTGGCTTCAATTTAGTTTCAATCAACTCTCTGACAATTGATCCATCAAGGAATTCTCAGAAAATTAAACCTTTCATACCTTAAAATACTCGTATTTTTAGTAATACTTTGCCAGTTGATTGTTGTATACAATATTACTTGCTGGAGATCCGAGATACATTGTGCTTTGACGCTTGGAGTCAGCCAAAGTAATACTGGATCTAACATTAATCAGTAATCCATCTCCATCATACAAATAACATTGTTTAAATTCCCTGGTCACTACCAGGACTGGTTTCACTGTGATGATCGGTTCTAAGGCTGTCTTGGAACAAATCTTGAAAAAGTTTTAAGATAGTTCAATCTATTGATTGAATGATGGGATGAACTGAAAGTTATTGCTTTCACCAGTTTCTTCTAAAGTAATTCATTGTTTTCTTGAATACAAGCATTCAGTGACAGAATCAAGTGAAGAAATAGTCGTCCCGCATGTTGCAAATCAGAATGTATGTTCGACCACTTTTGGATCGATTATCCCACTTTATACCACACTGATCAAGCATTTGGCAGTAAATTTCGGGTGGCTTCCTCCTTAGACTCCAGAAATTGTATCAGTACAGGCTGCTTCCCCAGAGAAGCAGATTTGTAGAAGTCTTGCATCGTTGAAAGAGAAAAGAGGCTGCGAATACTGAAAACGTTTTCAAGCAGGTGGTTTAAACTGATGACAGGAATACCACTTATAATACTGCAAATATAGGTATTCTTATAAAGATACAGAAAAAAAAATTGCGTAAACAATTATTTATCATGGAGTACAGCTGAAAATTAATCGATATAAATTTTTCAATCCCACATTAAGTTGGAATCTTCATAATTAAACGACCCTAGTTCAGATCTGATGCAGGACATTACCTTAAAATTTTTTTCCAGAATTAAAGTAATTGGATTAAATTTAAAAAGAAAGATTGGCTATAGATCGTAAACTACAGTAAACAAGGCCAGAGTACATCAGAGTTTAGGAGATGTCCACCTCTTCTCGATATCTTCTAGTTTTACTTCAACATTTACAGAGGGACAAGAGACACTGACAAAATCTAGTACCACTTCCAGTTACAAAACACACCCACTAACATGCACATTCAGTGTGAAGAGTTGTTACTTGGCTGGACCAGAAAAGCTGTACTTAAATAACAAATACACATACACACACATAAAACCAAAGACATACTCTCTTGTGCGTGAGTGCATGTGGGTGTTTGTAAACTACAGACTGATTTATACTTAGACAAGAGTTGAGTACCGCAACGACAATACATCTTCTTCGTGGTATCACACTCTATCTGGTTGTGTGTGTGTGTGTGTGTGTAAAGGCAATGTTTATGTCTATCTGTACATCCTATAGCTTGGCATAACATGTCTCTCACCATGAGAAGAGCTGATTGAATTACTTAGGCTACCTCTTCTCAAACTTTCTACTTAATCTACACAATATTCTAACCATGTAAACTTCTAAATCACAAAAGATATCTACGGGTAAATGCAAAATTATACATGTAATGTATGAACAATTTATAAAAAAATTAGCATCATATTTATTAATTTAATCATTTTCAAAAAGAAAAAACTTTCTTTTTTACAATATGTTCGTGTATATGTGTGCACCTGAAAATTCGCTTAAATTCGGCTCTGCCGTCCATACGTCACAAATTACATTAACACACACATACGCACACATTAAAAGAAAATAATGTAAAAAAACAAAACATCTGTTTTTCGAATTGTCACTTTTGGAGGCCGGTCTCTTGTAAACACATTCTCGTGATCTTGCATTGCTGAAGCGCCCGTGTTAACTCGTGACCAAATCGTCGAACCTTGCTGACACCTCATGAGTTTTACTCGTGTTTATGCTTAATATACTTTAGAAATTTTTATGCCTAGATCTACGAATGGACTTTATAAATAGCTTTCCAAATCGTATTCTTAGTTTATCTTTTACTAATCTTAATTATAGTTATATTACGCCAACCAACCTTCGTTTAATCAGTATCCAATAGATACATTATTAGCAAGAGCTCTGAATTCTTCTAAACATAATTTGAAGCAGCAGATTATTAAGATATGATGTTCATTTATCCAAAGAAGTAATGGGTCTGATATTAGACCAGAAAGATGACAAAGAACAAATGATGGGTTGTGAAGATACTGTCGGAGGAGCACAGTTTCTCAGTGAAACGCTCTTTAAGAAGAAGGTAGTGCATAATCTAGGATAGAATTAGATCTATCATCGGGTGTTGGAAATCCTGCCTACCGATCTTACATTCACCTGCTGATACTAACATTCAACCGCGATGAGAATTAACCCACCTACCCTGCAAATTTAAAGTTTTAAAAAATAAGATGTATTCGATTGCGGAAATATTACCGGTCACGCAGTATATTTCGATCTAAAACAACCCGTTCGGAAAGTGTTAAAAGGGCTACATAGCATGTATTTCCGGATATATATATAAATTTAAAAATATTGAGACAAACACACTTCCTTTTACAAGAAGGAATAAAAAACACATATTTTCTTGAATTTTTTTATATTTGGTACATAACTGGATCAGTAAAACGCGCCTGAAAAAATAGGTTTTTACTTTACTTTTATATTTTGTTATAATCAAAATATATTTGTTAAAATAAATAAATAAATAAATGATTTATATAAATAAGATCTATGTAAAAGATTAGTGAATGAATTGAATCCAAACCTCCATTTAGGACTGCTAATTCATATAGCTGTATGCTGGCTGACTGCTTCTGTCAGAGATGTACTTTTGATCTCAACGAAGGCGGCTAGATCAATTATTTAAAAGATAAAATTAGTCTGTATTGCCATACGCTGCTTTTAGTGATTCTACCATATTGAACTGGAGGAGAATCTCTATCTAATTGGAGAGAGAAACAGAATGAGATTAGAAATTAGAGAGGTTTAGAGATATGATAAAGAGATGTGAGAGTTAAAGAGTATGAGAGACTTGATTCTAAACCTTTTCTCTTAGTATTAAAGAGAAACGCTTAATATTACTGCCCCTCAGCAGAGTCTAAACAAGGAGCGTACACAGGAGCCACCCGCCAGTGCTTTGTTTCTACTAATCAGACGTCTGTCCATCTTGTAAGAGCAACAGCTATTCCCCTCATCGCGCCAAACTAATTAGTATTAAGAAAGGACGTCAGCAACAGTTAGACCAATCATTCCCTTTGTATTTAACTTGAACCATCTCTGTATATAGAAATTTCTCTCGTAAGTACCCTCTTTTAATCTTATTCATTTTGCCACAATCATTATCAACAGTGTCCATATATTTTATATATTTTGTTTGGACATATAACATTAACAGACATTTTTGATTAAATTTACAGATATAATACAATAAATTTCAGGTTGTTTAAGATTTCATTTCTTGCGGGAAGACGATTTTCATTTCCCTTCTCATCAAGAGGACCATATTACTGGAACGCCCAAGTACCTTTCGAAATGTTTTGGTGGAATTTTCTTGCTGCTAATCCAGAATCCCTAGCTTTGTTTACAGAAAAGAAAGGAAATATAATAATTGCAATTCTCTTTAATATACTACTGTAATAAAATGAAAATTAGAAATTATTTAAAACATTTTAGAAATAAATTCATAAATATTTTGGTCAAATGCTCAGATATTTCAAAAATAACAGCAAACTCTATCAAAATGAATATAAAAACTCAGTCTTTAAACAAACCTAGTCTTCTCACTTATTTCCTTTTTTTATTGTGGTCCCGAAGCAATCTCTGTGCACTCCGGCATTCGAGTAATGCTCTCTCGTTCGAGCTAACTCTGCTCATAATCTCGAGTGAGCTGAAGAGTCTCCAAGAAAGAAAAAATACAAAAGCAGCACTGCTATCTCCGGAATCTCCGCGTACGAGTCCAGCTTACTACTACTGAGCTAACTCAGATTTTTTTGTTTTACTCAACTTAACACTGCTTGGAATGGGTGGTGTAAACCTCATATATATAGCGCTTCCTTATTCATGGAATATGAGTTATTACAAATAACATTTTAAAAAAGTAAAAAAATACATCATCAAGGAGACAAAACTTTTTGTAGAAAATGTTTGCTAAATAATAAATTACAAACCAAATTATAAAAAAAAAGAGTTTCAACAAAATATATAGTCACTAGTTGTGTAGAGGGAAATGTGTAAGTAGTAAGTTGATGCAGAGAGTGTAGTAATGTGGAGGTTTCATACGAAGAGCAGGTTAATAGAGGAAACCAACCCTACCCTACACTTTGAGTTTGAATAGTTCATTAGACATAACTGCGGTGATGGCGGCTGTAGATGTGGGAGGATTAGAGAATATGGTGGCTGGGTTTGTGGTGGTGTAGAGTGAATTAAGCCGCGAAGCCAAGATGGAAATGTCCCAATAAGGGACTATACCTAGGATATTACCAGTTGGGCCTCTCTTCCAGCTTAATATAAAACATAAATAAAGGGAGCCAGCGCCTCCAGTACGATGCTCCTGTGTAGTTCTCTCTTACACCAAGTCTCTCGTATTGCTGCTCCTGCTGCTGCCACTACCACTTCTTCCCTTCCCCACTTTGTCTCTTTATTTCTTCTTCTACTTCTACTTCTCTTTCACTCTCTCATACAGCCAGCACCATAGGGCCGTTTACTGTTATTGGTGCTTGCGTTACCCAACATGAAGAATATTCCTGACCATTGTCCATCTAATGCCCGGCCACTACTGCCTGCTTTAGACTACTCTATATTGCCGGGCTATTGTAATTAAGTTCCAACCCTCTATTCATCCACCACTACTTCTCATTACCTCACTCCAGGTTTATAACCTTACTACATACCTCCTTTTCTCTTTTCCACAATTCTCTTGTATACTAAATGCATGCTAGGTTTCTCTCAAACATTTACGACAAAGTTACAGTCCAACAACTGTCCAGTTCCCTAGTTTTTGTGTCACTAGTTACACCAATATCCATTGCTATGAAAAAAAGGAGAAAAAATTTATATATTTTTAATAATTTTCTATATCAATACAATCATTAAGACTACAAGAAAATTACTTCATAATTAATAATATTCAATAATAAAAAAAATAATTAACAAAGAAAATCTTTTCATTTTTATAATTAACAAAAGAGCTTCCTTCCTGCCACAGCCTCATATTAAATAATTTTACTATTATCAAAATATACATTTCCTGCTGCTATATTAAAATAATTATAATAATACAATCAACCTCATTACTTTAGATAATATAATCAGATAAGTTTTCCCCTTATTTATGTAAAAATCAATAAAATGTTAAACTGAATTCGTCTGTAAATTCAGATTGATGACGAAAGTTTAAAATATACAAAATACTAATCTTCTCAGCTATTTGTTCATAAATATTTTTATTTTTTTCACTCTATGACGTATATTAAGTTTTTTGAATCTGGTGCGGACAATTGTGAAGTCCTTCCAGTCCTTCCTTATAATGAACTTGTCTTTTCTTAATAAATTTGCAACTGCAAGAGATAATGGCAATAATGAATTCGTAAGATCTTTTGAAAATATTCTAATATTTTGTTTTGTACTTATAATGGTATATATCCGTTAGATAAAGACAGATATAAAGAAAATTGTCCATTCTTAAATTGAATTGAATATTGATGCTTTTTTGGAGGGGGGCTAGATTGAAACTATGCGTCAAAGGGGTTCTAGTCTTTAGCAAATAAAAGTTTGGTTTCACATCGTTAATTCAGCAGTTTTAATATTATATTCGTCAACCTGAACCATTTCTAAGACAGATGAAAAGATCTTTCTCGTCTTCAAAAGAATTGCACATCCAATGAAAGAAGATAACAAAGACCAGGAGATTGCAGAAACTGTATGTAGAAGCAAGGCGAATGTAGAATGAGCTGAACGGGGCTCATGTTTATGGTGGAGAAAGATGAGGAAGGTGCTCTGAATGGAGAATTGAAGACACAATAAGAATGTTTGGTCCATCGATCCTCAATTGGCTATATTTATTTTTTGCTGTTGCCAAAAATGTTTTAGATATCTCTCGGTTTACTTGTAATTGGAGAGCAAAGGAAACCTGCTGGATTAGCTCACTCAGGAGGTCAGCAACACTAACGGTTTTATTACCATGAAGATAAAATAATGTGGCCAGGATGATAGCAACAACTCTCATGTACTTTAAGTTAATGGTCTGGATCCATAGTATGTAATTGCAACCCCCCAGATCAATGACATCAAAATCTTCAATTTTATTTGCTTATGTTAAGTAATTTATCTTTTATTCAAGTTTTTTTTTAAATATATAATTTTTATTGTATTTCTATTCTCGGTCTATCTTTAAGGAAATTATATTGTTTTATTTTTTTTTTATAAATTATGTTGTTATTTTCCTTTATATTCATTTCTAACTGTCAAAAAAAAAAGAACTTGATTTCCCGATAAGATAAACTATTGTGATCAATCAGGAAATGTTCGTTCAATATATATAAACCGGATGTGCAAATATCGAACTTTTTTTTTTTCTATTTTTCGCAATTTTTTTCGAGAACAACTTCTACAACTTGAAATACTAAATAGACATATAATGCCATACCATTTTTATTTAAAACCTCTTTTTATCAGAATTTCATTTTATACTAATCCTGAGAGATCCAGGTTTCTCTCTAAACTAGTTAATGTACACTTCCAAAATCTACATTATTGAGGCCGATTGAACATTTAATATAAATTTTATTTTTAAAGAAAATTTGTCAATTAGAAAATTTAGTGGAAGTTTTTTAAATGTTTCATACCATTTTCTTTTTTCTTTATTTTTAACCCAACCCCCCGGATCATTATAAAATCTTTAATCATTTATACGTTAAACATTAGCAATCGACTTAAAATAGAAGTGGAAGAAATGCGGTACGAATTCGTTGGATTGATTTTTTTTTTTTTTACGTTCAACACTTAATACAGATAAATATGCTTCAAAAGAAAACAGTGGTACTCATTTTACATTTTCATAGTTATAGTGCCTATTAGGTTCCTGCATTTTTTTTTTCTTTGATTCATTTAATATCCAAAAATCTTGAAATGCTAAATTTTTAAAGCTTTGTTTTACATTTTTAGATGAAGGATCAAAATTGCTTAATTAAAGCTTTCTTTTACGTTTTTTAAAACAAGAGAAGGAAAAGAAAGTACAAAGAAATGAATTTTTAATAAAAACCGTTTTGATCCAATTGTAATTGGTACTCAGCAATTGGATTAAAAAAACCAATGAAGACAACAAACATTTAAACTTGAATATTGAGAAAAAAATCTTTTAATCCAATGTAGAAACATTGGTATGATAATGTGTATTTTAAACTTTTATTTGTATCATTTATGTGTATGTGTGAACGGTTTATTGGTCGTAATCAGGTGTAAGGTTGATGTGGGCCAGATTAGCTTCTCCAGGGTAGGTTACAAACCAGTTTTACAACATTATTCCTTCCCTTCTAATAACCAGAACACCTCCTAACCTGGGCTCTATAATCCGTATCCTCTATACAAGAACTAACGACCAACTAATAGCCTCATATAAGGCGACTAACCTCCAACCCTAAATACAATGTAATACAAACACAAATTTTTATGAATATTAATTCGGGTAGAGATTTTTCCTTTTCTTTTTTTCTCCGCCCGTTTTAGGGGGGAGGGGGATGGGAGCCAATGTAGGAAGAAAAGGGTTAAACAAACCAATTATGTAGGACTGGACTTTGAACACAATCTGCCCCTTCCTTTAAAAAAGGGGCTAATTGCGAAAAAGGGGCTCTTTTACTGGAGGTAGTAAAAAGATGCTCACGTAGGGACTTTTATTGAAGTGCTTAGGTCCGATAGG
This sequence comes from Triatoma infestans, assembly GCA_011037195.1. Taxonomy (NCBI): domain Eukaryota; kingdom Metazoa; phylum Arthropoda; class Insecta; order Hemiptera; family Reduviidae; genus Triatoma; species Triatoma infestans. The sequence continues at coordinate 19,740 of JAAEAF010004489.1, read as the reverse complement.
CTCTGGTTTTTAACCCTTACCTCCTTGCACGATATCTCCACTACTACATATAAGGTGGCCATATTGAAATGGGAACCATCATAGTCATGTAAGATAAGGCGTAACAGACAAAGCGGTGGCTTACTCAGACAACTCGGCTGTACACTGTTTTATAAGTGCTTTCTACACAGTGTTGGAAACTTTGGAATTGATTTTACTGTTTTCCTGTATGGATAATCTTGCCATCTCTCTCTCTCTCTCTATATGTATACGTCCACGATCTCTTTCTCTCTCTCTGCTCATATATACGCCAGCTATGGATATATTAAATGTTGTTTCTTATCTGCAAAAAGAGCCTGGCCGAAAACGGGCCACTGAGATTTACCGTTTTTAATTCTCACTTCAACGCCTGACTCTCTCCACCTATAATCTCCAGTTACGAGCCAGACAACCAGGCGTTACACATTGTTTTACTGATATAACTTCAAATTAAACGGGACAGCCTCACTCTGTTATTTTCTCTCTCTCACTCCCACATACACCTTTTTTTTATTCTGTTTTCATTTTTATTTTGTCCTGTGTATAAACTTGTGCAAACACTACGTCAGCGTTATTGTATTCCAGGATGCTGGTGTAAAACTAATTTCACTCAGTTTGGAATTATTGTCTTCATAAATGCAAAATGTATAATGTGGCCATGGGGTAACCTGCTGTAAGGGAATTAAATTTTATTGGACACGCTTACAATTAAGTGATATTAGTCAGGTTACTGGCTCGACTATACTAACTTTTTTCCCCTATACCCCCCCCCTAACTCTGTATCTCTTAATATATTTATTTAATCTGTTTTACAAATAAAAATTAACCGCTTTTCCAGTCTGTTTTCGCTAATAGTCTTTTGATAAATTACCGCAATAACTATTATTTTGATTATAGACAAATTTTACAAGTATTAACTCCATCTATTTTTTTTTTTTTTAACAAACAAATTGATGTTTCAAAATATTGATACATTTTTCCTGAAATAATCCATAATGAATTGTCAAATTTTTCAGACTATCATTCGCACTGTTTTACTGGGAAATTTTTGGAACAATAAACTCCCTCTCGATTTTCTCTTATTTCAATTACTTCAATTTTTTGTAAATATCTGCTTAAGTTTATTTATTTTTCTTCTTCTTATTAAGAATTTTAATTTTAAATTTATGAATTGTTAAGGTTATATTTTCATCTCAATTCTCTAAGATGTTTAATAAATTACGTGATACTAACCTACTGTTACACAATTTTTTAGCATGAGATTCCGTAGTCGATTTCAATATTCTATGTTAATTTTTTTAAATTCCTTTCTTCTTTACCATGTATTTTTAAACTTCTGCTTTTATTGTCATAACTTCTAAAGAATTATACATTTATTTTCTCTTACTCCCAATAGAAAGTATTGCGATCGTCAAATTTTTGTAATTGAGTTTTCACCTGATAATGCATGTTTTGTGGTCCCTCTAAGTAAGCAAAAATTGTTTTTATCGGACGTCTCTCTCTCTCTCTCTTTGTTTGTGAGTACAGAATATCTCCAAAACGAAAGGTCGCAGGAAGCTCAAACTTGGTATTCCGTTTAGATACTATCACTGCATCACACACAAAGATTTCGGGCAAAAATCCATCTTGAGTCTCCAGCGAGATTAAAATAAATGCAAGACCCAACCATCAGCCGAAACTATGTTGCTAACCATATTTTGGGATGTACAACATTTGCAGAGAAAAGGATACTTTTTCGCCAGGATCTTATGGCCAATATTGCTTGTGGCACTAGAAATATTGGGCTGGCAAGTTCTGCCATCTCCGCCTTTTTAGCCCGAATCTTGCAACATTGGTTTTTATTGTTTTTTGTCACTACATGGCAATGAGTTCCCAACAATGAATAAGTCAAAAACAAATGTGTAAAACTAACCATTGCTTACGGCCGCTATGAGGAAAAAAGCCTTTGGGACAAATTTAAAAATGTATTTGTGGATTATGTCGTAAATAGGTAAATTGTTTAACTATTTGGCAGATTCATTTCATTTGGCATACATCACATTAAAACTATGGGTGCCAAATGCTCTCTTTATTTCGTGAATGACCTTCAGAGCGCTGCATCGTTAAGCGTATCTCTAAACAGTACGGTACCACCACAATGCGGTTTATTAATTTTAAGAAAATTTCAATTAGAACTAAAAGAATAGCAGAATACTAAGTTAATGTGAAGTGTTTCACATTAAATTTTAATTCATTTCTTCTTAAATGTGAATGTATTATTCATTTCAGCCTTAGAAGAAATATCTCCAATACAAGAGATTTAAAAGGTTGCCAGCAGTTGACGTATTCAGTTGAATTTTATTAGCTCTAATACTTTTACCACAGGACATGCAATAGAATTTCCGTAGGGTATCAATATTCTCACATTAAATGGTCCTATTCCATATAAGGTTCATTAAACCACTCAATTATAGCTAAAAGTCGTAAAATGTTTAGAAACCACAACCACTATTTAGTTTGTGGTATTTCTTAGGGTACTGTGAAATCTAACTTGAATCATTCCTAATGGAATCTGGTATTTACTTTACTCACGCAAAGATGTCAAATAGTATAGTGAATAAACTTCCGGTAGATTCAGGGAAGTAATGTTGCAGAAAGAATTCAAAGCTATATTATTTATACGTTTAATTAATTGTTAAATTTTGCAAAAAATAATTAAACATTGTTTATTTGAATCCGAATAAACGATTTTAAATAAAACTAAATAAATCTTTTGTGAAACGAATTCATACGACTTTATCGGATTTGATTCTGATAGCCTCACTTCCATTCAGTCGACCTATAATAACTATTAGAAGTTCATTATTTTGTACAATATTCATATATTTCCCCTCACAGTAATATTTACATTGCAAAAAGCATACTACTGAAAGAGAAAGGCAAATTGTCTCTACCCCCCCGAAGTCCCCTAAATTAATTTTTCCCCTCCCAAAATATTACAAAAAAAAAAAGATAGACATAATTTGATTTGTTATTACTTAAACTTTAAACATAATCGTACAGCCGTTATTAAGGAAATTACGAAAACTGAAAAAAATAAATCAATAACTTGAGTAAAGTCGCTTTATTGAACACTAATTTTGACTGAAACTTACTTGTCAGATTACACGTTTGGAAAATACATACGTACAAAAGCTGTAAACGTTTCTTCTTTTTTTCGAAACGGAAAGAGCTCAAAATATGATTTTCTGGTGAAAATTCTCTATTTCGAAAATTTAGGTAAACATCTATGCACAGTTGAAAAACTTGAAATGTTATTGGTGTGTTGTGATGTTGTAGTTTGTAGTGGTAGCTTGTGGCGTGAGCAATTTCGTAAAGGGGCTTGTAAGTATATATGTTTAAGAGAGTGAAGTGTTAGTAATAAGAAAGTAATCACCACTATAACAATAAATATATTCTATTAAAATAATAACTACAAGTTACTTGCAAAGAAATTATTAACTTATTAATATGCACTGATGCTCAGAGAGCGAAAAACAAGTGTTCTGCTTTTGAATGTCTAGCCCAGACTATTCTTGTTACAAGGCAGAACGCAGACTGTTCGAAAGAATGCCTTCTCTTACAAAACAGTTGGCCAAGTGGCTTTGTATTAATTTAACGGATTCTTGTGCCTTTGTCTCCCTAATAGCAATAACCTTAATTACAGTACCTGACTGTAAAATACATTATTTTTGCCAAAGTTATTTCACTTAAAATATTTTTCAAAACCATTTATTATTGCATTTTTTCTTCCACTACAATCTTCTTCCATAATAATCACTTTAAAAGGATATTATTTCCTAAACTCAATTCTTCTATACTAATAAGGATGAATGAATTCATCGGCTTCGAACTCTGTATGGTTAACAATAAATATAAAATGTAAAATACTAGACAATTTCAATTCAAGCAGTTTGTAGAATTCCAAACGGACAGGAAGCAATTGGTCATAATCAGCTTGCAATAAGGGCTGATTTTTACCCAGGGCTTTCATCTTATATCTGATAAGTTTACCATAAAAGAAATGGTCTTTCACTTTCACTGGGCGCTCGGGACTTCAGGCTTTCTTCCCAACTTAATATTTATTTCAAAGTTCATTTTTTTCTGTTTCGACTACCTAAAAGTATATATGTCTTTTTTGAGAATTAACAACGAAAATCATGGTAGACAAATTACGTAAAAATTTCGTTCTGTTGAAAAGTAAAGAAGGACAGAATTTATTTCTGAATTGCTCACGATAACAGTTTCGCAAACAAAAAAAAAAGATGGCCTTCAGGGATTTGGAAGCCGAGAGCGCGGAGAGCTGTAGGAAAAGTAATATTGTTATTATCTAGGTTATTCACGCAAAAAATACAAACATCAACTGTTTTAAAGAAAAATATAACCATTATTTAATATTAATGTTAATTTAGTAATATTCATATTTAAAGAATTATGAATATGACACTTTATGTTCTTCTACCTTTTGCTTTCTGATTTGCAGGTTTTATAATGTTTGGCCAAGACAAAATAAATAAAACAAACAGCAAGTCAAAGCAAAAATATTTTTAGATATACGGATAGTCCAAAATATAAGTGGGTTAATTGAAATAGTCTTGTTGGTAATGTCTGCAGGAGACATTTCCCGCTTTTTCTTGAAGAAATGAAAGGAAGGTTTGTTTTTTGCTTTTTTTCCCTCCTTTTTCTTAAAAAAAAAAAAAAAAAGAAGAAAGAAAACGGAAGGAGCAATTAGCTGGTAGAATGCGTGTTGTTGTTAGCTTACAAAGTAAAGTGAGCACATTCTACAACAGGATGGTCCTTCAATCCAGTAGTTTCTTGTCAATAAAGACTCAATTCTTTAAACGTTCCTTTCTATTTTTCTACCCTGCACCGACCCTGCCACACACCCCACCATTGCTCTTCAAGTCCCTTCTATTCTTTATCATCTTTGCACTGTTTTTGATTCTTTTTTTTTTTTTTTCTTTTGCAGATCCATTTTTCTTCTTACAATACTTTGTTTTCTAAATTCATTATCCGTTATGAAATGGTGACCTAAATTTTTTTACATCGGTTTCATTAAAGAAAATAATAACTGATAGAACCACACTCTCAACACTTCTACATAATGCAATTACAATTGACATATTTTCTTTACCATAAGAATTTTCACTATACCATTTGTATTTGCTCTTAATTTGGGTGGCACTAAAAAAACTTATTGAAAATGGAAGTTATTGAATAGTGAAGGCCAACTAGGTGTCTCTAGAACAAACATATAACTTTGTCCACCATAGGAGTAGAGGAATTTCGAGTGGGTGGGTACGTACATAGGACGTATGAATGTGAAGAATGAATGTCAAATGTAGATGTCAAAAGATTGGTTAAGTTTTAGTTTAGTATGGGAGTATTTATTAGAACGATTGTATTTATTAGCAGGCATGTGCAAGATAGGTTAGAGTATAATTGAGATTAATGTGCAAATGGTATGCAGGGCACCAATGCCGCTCAGCAGTAGCAACAGTCTTGATTAGAATTAAAATGTCTTCTGCATTTTGGAAGGGTGGGCCTGAGCTGGGAATGGCGCCCCAGCATATTGTGCGAATGGGCAGGATGAATGTAGGTTTGAATGAGTAGGTTAGTAGATTAGGTTAGAGTGAATATAGGAATTAGGGACTAGTACAGTAGGTGCAAAGGACCTCAAAAAAAAAAAATACATTTTCCTCTACTAGATAGATAATATTTGCAGTCGGAGTGGTACCCATACAAACAGAGTTTGGCTCTTTACATAAGTAATAATAGTATACTAAAAACTACACAGTTTAATAACATACAAACCGACAAGTTAAAACAAAATTAGTTTTAGATAATATTAAACAATAATTAGTCCATAAAAAAATAATAATTATGAAATCATATTAAGGCAGAATTAATTTCTTCAGTATGGTACAGATAGAAATAAAGTATAAATTATATAAGTTTATTACAAAGGATATAATTATAAAAAGGGTAAATAAATCACCTGAAATAAAGATGACAATAAATGAAAGCTCATAAGTAATTTGTAACCTCATTTTTGTTTTTATTCATACAGTAATGGAGTCTCATCGCTGGGTGAGTTCTCCACACAAGTGACTCAGGTGATTTGTATCCTTCCGCACATTTACTATTGTATTTATATACAGATGTAAATTACAAATAAATGAAAAAAAAAAATCATACAGTAAAAAAATGACGTAATCTTTAAAGAATTAATTATATACTAGAAAATTTGGATGATTCCATTTACATGTTTTGCAGAAAAATAATATATTGGGGAATTAGAATTAGAATGCTGCAGGGGGGGGACTAAAACCCAGGCACCGCAGCCTCCCATTGAGGCTTGTTGTGGCAACCCCTCAAACCTAGTAGCGGAAGCCCACCCTCTTCATGAGGTCCAAACCTTCCCCACCAGTCCCTCCTGGAACACGATTTCCTCCGGTCTCAACGTGCCGCAGATCTCGTACCTCAGTCTGCCGATTACAACGCAATCAAACAACAGGTGAGAGGCCGTCTCCTCCTCTCCTGACACAGTCTGCACAAGGGCTCTACATCCACTAACCCCACCTTGTGTAGATGTTTTTTGAACCTGCCATGCCCAGTAAACAGGCCCGTTATCAGAGAAATCTGATACCTGCTTAGACCCAGGATGTATCTGGTCCTTCTTTCACACAGCTCTGGCAAAACCATTTTGCCGTGTTTCGCTCCAGTACCCAGCCTCCAGTATCGGTTATGTTCCCTCCGAGTCCAGTCTCTCAGAGCCGCTCATATATTGGGGAAACTCTTCTACACAAATGTTGCATACATAATATGTGGGACTATTGAGAAATAGATAGGGCAGGCTGTAATAAAGTGGTTGTAGTGGAAGAATGAAATGAAAAAAATAATAGTTTTGAAAAATAGTTTAGTGAATTTTGACAATATTTAAGTGAAGCAGTTTTGGAAAATAAATAGTGAATTTACTTTCAAAAATAGTGTATTTAGAGTCAGGCACTATAATATAAGGTCATTACGATTAAAGAGACAAAGCACAAGAATCCGTTAGGCCAACTGTTTTGTAAGAGAAAATCTCCCGCTAGAGTAGGGCATTCTTTGAACAGTCTGCATTCTGCTTTCAAACAAGAAGAGTCTGTTGTAGACATTCAAGCCAGAACACTTGCTTCAGGAATCGCTCTCTTAAACTCAGTACCAGTGATAGAGATTAGCATTTATTCTAGATTAACGACTGATTTATTAAGATATAGTTGTGAATATTGTAAAGCATTTAAATTCATTAGAGAATATATTTATTTCAAAAAAAATAGTGGATTTCTTGATTATTTCTAATATATAATCACAAGTCCTTTACAAAACCGCTCGTGCTACACAAACTACACTACACAACATCATACCAATTACACTTCATGGTATAGACACTCTGGTGCATTATAATTACACAGGGTGCAACTCTCTTGGGGTTTAATGACATATGTTAAGTTTCTGTAGATTATTTTTATTTGGTATTTTCCAGACATTATTAATTGGTTAAATATTTCAATATCTTTAAAAGGAAGATTCAAATTTATATAGGGTTTTACACTGTAGTTATAGTGTATGTCTCTGTATAATTGGATTGATGGCAATTTTTATTTAGGAATGTTTGATCAGAACGGCCCGCTTTAGACATGTCTCTTATTCCAGTTAGCTTATCTACAAGGTAGCTTATTAGAAACTAATATTTATTAATTACCAGTTTATTCGCTTTAACATCCAATAAAAAGTAAGAGGCTTGTCATTTGCTAAAAAGTGTTAAAATTGTAGAGAACATTTTAGAAAGATATTTAGAAAAATTCGTGCAAATTTGCATTATTTTCTTAACAGCCTAATATTTTGTATTTTGTTATAAAAGAAAGACTAATTTCTGACTGGATTGATATTACAAAAATTTCCAGCAGTGGTAAACTTGAAATTATACATAATTTATTAGTGTAATATTCAGAAAAATAATAATATAATTTTGTATATATTTATGAAATAAATGTTGGTATATGTTATATAAAATTTATATTTACGACTATTACATGCAATTTTATAATATGAGATTTATATAGTATCTCTTCTTTTTTTTTTAGACACATAATTCATGAAGAACATATGTAGTGGGTATAGGGGGATCAAGAGAAGGAGGTTTGATATAAAGTGAATTAATGTAAAAGGAAGCGGACTGATGTTAATAGAATGTGAACCTTATACCGGCTGGCTGAATGTACCACAATCACTGTCATAGCTCGTGACAGCTTCACCTCAGTTGATCATCTCCAGTTTAGTATATCACCGTACACATCATACTAGACAGAACACCACATACACACACACACACACACACACACACACACATATATACTACCTATCTTCTAACTATATTACCGTACACAAATATCCCCCCCCTTCATAACCCCCCACCCCTAGCTACCTCTAAACATACCACTACCACTAATATTCTTCATTTTCTTCCTCAGAACGTCACTTTCCACTCTTCTCCTGCCTCTATTTCATTAATGTGATATTATTTATTTATATTATATATTATAATTTTATGAACTAAACATAAGCCAATCTCAAATAAATACACACTTTAACATCGTCTATTTTTTTATATATATATTTATTATATATATATTATTTGTAATTAAATTCATGCAATCATACATCTAACAAATCTTACCAGATTATTAATATAATGAAACTAGAAATTTATCTCATAGAAAACACTTTCTTCAGGCGAAAAAAAAAAACAATCTTCCTTACCAATGGAAAATAAAAATCAACCCCTGCAAATGCCTGATATTATATTTACCCTAACTTATATACTTAAGACTCCCTCTACAGCATCCCAGGTTTACTTTACCTAATTTCACTCAAAAATTCAATAGCCAATTAAAGTGTACTATTTTAAAGATTTCAACCAATCACAAATTGTTATAGTGATTAAAGTGCATAACAAGATATTCTCGATGAAATATGCACCTGATTGGTTTAAATCTAACAACTAGTACAAATGCAATGGAGAAGTTGAAACTGTTCAGAAGCACAACTTTTCGTTGCAAAAGTTTAAACCAATTCTGACATAATAATTGAATATTTAATAAATATTGAAAAAGAAAATTCAAACGAAATCTGTCGTATGACAGTTGCAACATACGTAGAATACGTTTTTTCGTTTTTCAACCCCTAATACTCACCCAACCATACTAATCCCCACCCACTACTCCTTTGCTATGAGAAAAGTTCATTCGCTTTTTCATGTGAGAAACGTTCGCTTTTTACCGAAACAGTGCTTTCCAAAAAACGTATTCTACGTTAATAATATTTAAAAGTTGATTAAGTAAAAATGGAATTCATAATATTTCTTGATTGCCAAGTCCTAATTAAAAGGTCTACGTCTAGTTTATGGGAGACAATTATCCCGTTCAGAAAGTGCAATTATATCGGTTGTAAGCAGCAGATGACCTTTCAGAGTAGATGGCATAATAATATTGTGGAATCATGGGAATGAAATTGTCAGCAATGTTACTAGGGTTCGAGCTCTTTTATCGAGCCGCAAACTAATCCTTACTCATTAGGCTACTCCGCAATCATATTTGTGTCAAGTTAAAGGAAATGTAAAATGAGCATTAACTGAACGGTAAAAGATTTAACTACTTCTTAATTTAATAAAAATTGCGTCAAATTTAAGGACTATCTCCGATTAGTCTGTGAATCTTCGTAGGTAGCTTATTTTGGATCATTTCTGTTAACTGAACACAACTTTATTTTTTAAACAATCTTCATATTGGGGTCATCGCTTCGTATCCTGCTTTATGAATAACTGAAATTATAGGACATTAGCTTTTATTGTCGATTTTAATTAAAACATAATTAATTAATATAATAAATTAGGTTTAAATAGTAATATTATATTAGCGTTCAGAAAGCTCTATGCATAAATATAGTTAATGTTATTATTTCGCAGTACAAAGCAGGAATAAAGGAATATCAAGTACGCTATAATTAATCGGGGCTAAATGAGAAGTGTGCCTGGCAGTTTATTTCTATATTTGTTAGGGTTTTCAGTTTAGAGTGAAAGTATTTATTTTAATGAAAGTATTAATTAGCAGAATGATAAGTTATAATAGAGAGAAAACTAGGCTGCTGTAAGAATAAAATGCAAAGATCAATGCCAACAAGGCTGGCACATTTCTAATCACGTGTAAGTCATCATTTGTTTATTATTCTTTTGTATTATTATAAAGTAAAATAGAAAAATTAATCTATATAATTCATTTAGAAATGACGACTTTCTTTGGAAAAAGCGCTGAATCCACTGAAAATAATTCAATAGAATTTAGACAGAATTTTTCCAAATTAATGACGTGCTGTAAATTATTTAATTTAAAAAAACATAAAAAGTTTCGGAATTGATTTGGATATCTGCATTTTTCGTAGGAGTAAGACCACAGCACGCATTACTATGAATTAAACGTTTATGTATATTATGTGTTATGATTTTTTAGCAATTTTATATTATAATTTATGTTTCATAAGATAGGAAAAGTATTAAATAGCTATTGAAGAAATTAGGAAAGTAATAATAATAGAAACGTTTATCTTTATTTACCGTATAAATATCTGGATTAAGCAACAAAATTTTAACCTTATGTTTTGATACATTCTATATCATGATCTCAAAAGGAGCAGCATATACTGATGAAATAGGAAGTAAATGGAAATGTAGGATAGAAACATCTGGACCAACTGCACAAGTCCCTGAGAAACGTATAAAATGATATTTTAGTATATGTGAACGAAAAAGTATGTGGTTATATATATATAAGGATGAGTGAGAAAGTGAATACAACTGTGAGAAGGACTCTAATATCCTCTTCACTTAGGATCACGAGCCATTTACTGTCCCTAATTAGGGAAATTTACTGAGGTCTCCTAGGAGAGTATTGCATACTCTGAAGTAAGCTTACTATACCAGTACAGTAGTAGAAGTACCACCACAAGACCCCTGGCACTATTTCAGAACAAAATCACCCTCGTCCATTACTAACTCCTTGCAGACGGATTCTACACTCCATTAGTATTGTGCCGTTATTTACTAACATTTATACCAGTGTACTTCATTCTCTTCTATATCCATATAATCTATTCCCCTCTTCCAAAAAAACGAGAAAAGAAAAAAAAGAAATTATTGTTTATGTAAGATTTTATAATAACATCTTGGGTATTAGAACAAGTAATCTAGCCATATGTTTGGACAGTAGAATTTCTTTATCTCAAATGAAGTAATATTAGACTTTTCACTTTGTCCTTCTGCGAAGATTAAGCTTCTCCAAAGATTATTTAAAGAAAAGTTTGAATTATGAAATAAAAACGGAAATCTAAAAAGAATCTTTGTTGGAAATACTACTACTAATAATAATAATCAACTTTATTTTACGGGCGGTAATAGCTCAGTAGAAGAGCACTGGGGTTTGAGTGCGACAGTGCTGACCTCAAATTTTCTTACCCAAGAGCCTCTACTACTCACGGTTCGGTGAAAGGGCAGTGGTTGTTCGTAACGAAAGAACACTTCCCGGCGGCCGGCAGTGCACTAAGAAGGCTCCAGGCGCAGATATTGATTTACCTGAAATTAAAAAATTATAATAATAACCTTCATGTGTGTCAAAAAAAAAGTCCAAAATAGATAAATATGAACTTAATAATTTCTGTTCTGAATAAATTAATTTTTCATTTAGCGCTATTTTGTTTTGTTCACAGTTGCGACACAAAGTCTTACTGAGGCTAATTTATGTCTTTCATTTTCATTCTATAAAAAAAGAAATTACTCTTTTTAAGCAAACATTATAATGAACATCTCCCAGCCTGTGCCATTCCTGTCTCTAAAGTACCACCCTATTCTACATGTCTTTCCTCATCTCTTAATCACGTAGGATGCAGACCTACCCTTGTTTCTTTTTTCTTCCTTCGAGTACCAATTCATGATTTTCTTTGTTTCATCGTCCAAGTCACCTTTGTTCTCTCACCAAATCTCCTGCCCATTTCCATTTCCTTTTATGAATACATTGAACTATATCTGGGTGCTCTGTTTTTTACAAGGTAAAACTGACATAATAAACGACAAAATATGTATTCAGCATGTCAAATTAAGAAAAAGATAGAAGATAGATTTACTGTATAAATATAATTCTTAGATTTAGCAGCTTTTTCTCTGTTTTTTTTTTTTTACCCAATTAAACAATAATTAATAATAATAACGAACTGATGGCTGGTCTTTGTTATTTCACACTCTTGTTGTCTTCGCTGTGAAAAATAAGAATACTGTAGAAATTTATGTTTTAAAAAAAGTAAAGTCTAAAGTAAAGTTGTGTTTAAAGTCTAAAAGTCGCTTTACAGTGTTTTTATTATTTGCAAACAAGATTCCTTGATAATTGATAGTTCCGATAATTTTCATGCGGCGGATCAACAACATTAGAAGCTCCTAAAACTCAAGCACGCTTTCATCAAACTCACCTACATATGTTGAAGCTATACAAATGAAACAATAGACTTCAATAAACTAAGTAAGCAGCTGGCCTAGAATACTGAGAATTATTTAAAGAAAAAATTATTCTCTTATAATAGATGCTTAAATATTTAAAATTGGATCAATGTCTAACAAAGAAAAGTCAAATATTCCATCATTTATCATCCATCAAATAGAAGTAATTCACCTCGTTTGCAAGAAATAAATTATAGTCTTTTTTTTTCCTTAAAATATATATATAAAAAAAAATGAAGTCTGGGCAAGATTGAGGCAGCAAGAGTATAATGTATAGAGACGTCGTTGGCAGTCTGATGAAACAGAGTTAATCAGCAGACGATCAATCAAGGTGCTGCTGGCTTTGACACCAATCAATGTGTAAAAACAACATTTACTAAGTAGTAGATCTTGTTGAAACGCGATAGTATCCTTGAGCCGGATAGGGTAGTGGGTAGCTGAAGAAGGATAGAGTATTGGCGTGGAATACACTTTTAATATACTCCATTTTGAACAAGATAAATGTCCTGTGGTTGTTAAAAAGATGGCTAGTAAAAAGGTAGGGTTGATTGAAACAATCCCATCCAACCAGTTTTCTAAGTAGACTGTTGTCGTGAATCAGTTTAGTGGAATGAGATGACAACAGGTTCAAAAAAAACTTTTACAATTTCTCCACCATGAAGTGACAAGGAAAAGAAGGGGATAAAAAAAATTATCTTTGAGTCTAATTAATTATTTATAATTAATCGATTTGCATTTATTATCAATCTGTGCTGTTTACAAATTATATGTAATGAATAATTTTATTCAATTTAAATGTTATTCAATCTCAATTATTCTTCTTGAGAAGTCGTATATGTGAAAGACGTATATGATCTTTGACTTAATATTTTAAGAAGGGCCCCACAAAGATTTGTCCTTTTCCAACAATAAGAGCCAAAATACGTATATAAATGTATTTCTGACAGTTTCATAGAAATTATTACGAGTATAATAATAGTTTGCCAGAATAGACAAATATTCATTGCCTACTAGTAAAGTTACAATCTGCTAATCTTCTATATAAATAGCTAACTAATCTTCCGCCTCTAAGACTCCTTTTAATACACAAACGAAACATAAAATTTAATCAACCAATAACTTTCCTTTCTTTAATATTTTCTATTTTCAATAATTGAATAACAAGAGAAACTAGTTGCCAAAAAAAAACATCGTTTTAAATACCAACAAACTCAAAATGTATAATGCAGCAAAAAACTTGAATATCGGACAGGAAAGCATCTTAATTAGTGGGAAGTAGCCTAGAGGAATGCAATTCCTAGTAAGTTTCTTCATTTACTAGACCAAGAGACAAGAATTATTGCAGTTTCCTTGATGTGTTTCTTGGAATGTTAATATCACTTTACCGTCGATCTAGTAGATTTTAACTAGAATTGTAAAGAGACCTAGATATATGTAGTTTATTCCGAATTAGTTTTGGTTTGGCAAATTATGTACAGACTCTAATGATGTAATAATTTCAATATATTTTCCATTCTCTTACTTACTTAGTAGTTATTACTTTTGAGGTTTTAGAAATTGGTCTAAAAGTGAAAATTGGCCTGCTCGCTTTAAGGCCCCCAACTTTTGCCATGAACCTATCCAATGCCATTATCTTACTCCGATGCCTTTTCCACGACCCCACAAATATGCTCTTTGTTGCTTAATTTCCTATCCAACATAATCCTCAAGTATGAAATGTTATTGGTGATGAGATGTGTTGTAATGTAGTAGCTTGTGTAGCACGAGCGGTTTTGTAAAAGGCTTGTGTGTATGTTCAAAGAGAAGAAAAGTAATAGAAAATAATTAAGAAAACACTGGTAGATAAAATTAAATATATTATCTTTAAAGAGATTTAAATTACTTTACAATATCACAATTATATGCTTATTAAATCAATTGTTAATCTAGAATAAATGTTAATCTCTATCACTGGCACTGAGTTTAAGAGAGCGATTCCTGATGCAAGTGTTCTGGTAGAATGTCTGTTTCAGACTGTTCTTGTTAGAAGGCAGAATGCAGGTTGTCTTGAAAGAATGCCTTCTAATTGTTCGTTCAAATCTTCCCCTGTGAGAAGAAGGGGTAGACAATGCTAACAAGGTTCATGAACTCTAAAAGACAATGGTGGTCTTCTACCTGAATGCCAGCGAATATTACATTTTTCTTGAAATTACAAATAAAATATTTGTCTATATTTCTGGCGTCCATACCTAACTGCGAGGTTGGTCCAGATGACCTCCTCCCACAACTTCATTGGCCGTTCCCACTTTTTGTCTCGTTCTATAACAGTATAACTCTCTCTGTTTCTGTTAGCGCCAAATTTAAACCTCTAATCCTCCACTTCTACGCTTCTACACTTCTCATAACTCGGTTCAACTTAATTTCTTACCAGTTCCACATTCTTTGCTGATGTTAAAGCCGCCATATCATCAGCATACGCAACTAGGAACGCTTCTTCTGGCATTTTTTCCCTCCAAAGTCCTTCATACATACCAAGTTCCTCTGAGTAAGAAAAAATTGCGGGTGCATACGTGAATTTGAGTGTGGTGTTTGTGTGTAAACAAAATACCACAAAAAAGTAAAATAGCTGGAATGAATGAATGAATGAATGAATGAATGCTTTATTATACAAATATAAACTTACAAAACTTAGATACAAACATAAAGCGTACAGCAATGGCTGAATACAGCCGTCTGCCAGGAGTTTGGCGTGAAAATTATAATACAAAAAATAACAAAAACAAAATAAAAGAAAAACAAATAAATAAATTAAATTATATTTTTCATTTTTTCTTCCCTATATTCCAATGCATGTTTTGCAAAATTATACACAGGTTTTATATTTTCCCCTGTCAATAATCTAACTAGTTCTCCTTTTGTGATTACATACTTTCCTATGTACCTTTTTCTAATGGATCCTAATATAGGACATATTGCCATAAAGTGAACGGTATCCTCTATCTCATTATTATTACAAAGAGAGCAGATATGAGTCCTATCAGGATCCCAAGCATTATAATTTAAATTTAGTAAGTCCCCCCTTACTTTAAAAACTATTCTTATAACGTCAGCATTATTTAAATCATTGATATAGGGATACTTTACTGGCAATAGTTCTTTGTATAATAGGTGGTACTGAGCCGCCTGCGCTTTTAATAAAAATTCGTTAGTAGCGTTTGCCTTCATAATTTCCAGAAGTTTCTCTATCTGTTTAATGCAGTTTTCTGGAGAACTAAAGGGACTCTCTATGGTACAGTTAAACTTATTAGCTAAATCAAGCCATTCCTTAAACCAAAAGAGCTTCCTTTGTGCCATTAAAGTACCCACTACCTTTGGCAATCTATTGTCACTATACAAACAGACTTTCGATATATACTTCAAATGCAGCTGAAAAGTTCTAAAAAATATGTAATTTTGATCTGTTTCCAGATACAGGATATAATTTGGAGTAAATTTTGGGACTCGGAGCAACTTCTTTAGAAAAAATCTCTGTACTTTCTCCACTTGTTCATATAATTTGTAGCCCCAAACTTGACACCCGTAACATACTGAGGTTAAAACTATTGTATTAAAGATTTGGAATTTTGAAGACATAGGAATATGGTTGTTCATAAAAATGCCGGACCAAATGCTATTAATTGCCTTTTTTGCTAATTTATATCTTTCATTAAGATGCGTAGTAAATTGCAAATTTGAAGTTAGCGTAACACCTAGATATTTATAACTATTTACTATTTCTATAGGTTCGCCTCTAATGTGCCATTTCTCTATCTTTTTCAATTTTCCCTTGTTTTTACGGAACACCATAATTTTAGATTTTTCTAAGTTTATACTTAAATTCTACATCTCCATATATGCTTCTAATTTTTTTACCATATTCTTCATTTTAAACGGCTCGTCCGCCAACAACACCACATCATCAGCAAATAGAAGTGAATTAATATTAATATTCCCCACCTTTATTCCCTCACCCAGATATTCCGCCAAATCATTTATGTAAACGTTGAATAGAATCGGGCTTAGCAAACAACCCTGCTTAACTCCCATTGTGGTGCTGAATGGCTCTGACACTCCATCCTTCAACCGCACCACTGCACTAGTCTGATGATATAACATTTTGACAATACTGATAAATTTTGAAGATACCCCAAGGTTTGCCAATTTGATAAACAACGAATCTCGGTCTATAGAATCAAATGCTGCTCTGAAGTCTACAAAAAAACAGTAAACTCTTTTATTCTTTTCCTGAATGTAATATTGTATTATATTAGTTAAAACGAATAGATTATCAATGGTAGAGTACCCTTTCCTGAAGCCACATTGACCCTCATATAATTGGCCACTCTTCTCTAACCAAAGTGTCAATCTGTTCGCCAGTATCCCCGTAAACAGTTTGACTATAGTGTCTATAATGATAATCCGAGTGGGTCCGAGTAGAACGTGTGCCCTTATGCTGTACATTCTTGTATAAAAAAAAAAAAAAAAAAAAAAAAATTACAATTATGTTAAAATAGCTGGATGCTTAAACTTAGCGCTTGATTTGGTTACTGCCATCGCGTCTACAAGAAGTTTTCAACCAAAAGCGCGACTTTAGGGGATTTTTTTTTAACTTCTCGCTATTTTTCTCAGAAACAGCTAAAATGATTTTCTTTAAACTTTGTATACTATCTATAAAAACAAATATCTATCACTGTTACATGAAACTGGTTTTTTTTGGGAGGGGGATGTTCTGGAATGGAACAGTGATGTTAAGGTTTTCTTGTATATGTATCACTTCGGTGCAGTATGGACTAGAACCTACACAACATTAGAGTAAATTAAAGATATTACTGGAATTCCATAATAGGTTTACTGGAATTTTCTCAAAAACGGCTACAACGATTTTCTATAAACATGAGATGCGGCCTTACACAGGTATCACTTTTATTTGAGTCGTTTTAATGGTAAACATTATTTCAACGATTTCTGTGGAATCTATTTCGTTAAATTTCAAAAGTTATTTGGCAATTGTTCAATGTTATTGGCGCTCTCTTCTAGACTGCTATTCAATTTCTTGAATAGCTACATTTATTCCGACTGCTCTATAGTAATTGCAGTTAGAAACAGTCGTGTGAGGTTTTTTTTTTTTTTTTACAAATATTAGCTCATTATGTACGTGAGGGCAAATAATTTCTCTGATAATATTTAAATCATGATCAATGTAAATAAAATTTGGAAAATAATTTTCTAAACTGTACATTGAACATAAATGATGAAACGGTGCGGAACAATGGTAGTATATCCTCCTCTTGTGAATACAAAATAATTCCAAAAAGGTTTTATTATAGAATACCATTAAGTGGAGATATTCTCACATTTTCAAACAAAACTGTTTTGCATGGTTTGTTCAGAATTAAATTTTGTAAAATCTAATCAAACATACATACATACATACAACATACATATACATACATACATACATACAAAACATTAGTAAAATGGTAAGAGAAAAAGGTTAATACTTTGACCGTTGCAGCGTACAACTTCTCTTTTTGGTCATATTTTATACTATAATGTATGTATGCTTGTATTTTAGTATTGTTAAAATACCACAAAATACTTCACAATATGCCTGTTTTTAGTTCTTTGACAACATATTAATGCGTGTTAGTATGGTTTAATCAAAGTATTTAATACTCATATTATGTTTTTAGGTATTCGCTTATGGTTTGACTAAAAATTAATAATTGTGTGGTCACAACATTTCAACAGGACTTTTGTTTTTGTGGTTTTAACTTGAGACCTTTAAAATTCTAAACGAAGCGTGCAACAGCAGTTATCACCGGATGAGGGAACATTGGTAAAAACCCACATAAACACAACCTCACATACACAGACACACACAAAATGGGGAATGAATCTCAGGCTAAACCCATTAAATAATTATTTTATAAGCTTTGATTTAAAACAACTTTGTCAGGGTTAATTATGTTGTTCAATTCTAATTGTTAAAGAAAAATTTTCCTTTAGTTCACCAAATAATTCACATGACTGTTTTGGTGTGTGTGTGTGTGTATGTGAGTGTATATAGCCATTCTGATGGTGGAAATTCAAAACTAATTGGGTGTAAGTAAAATACTGGACAAAGCAAAGTTATATATTCAGAACTATATCACCATACCCTGTTCAATTAAAAAAAAATCAAGCATCAACTACTTAAAAACTAATATTTTCTTAAACTTCATTTTATTATCAAGATTTTTGTGTACTATTTATATATATATATATATATAGAAAAAGAGAGAGGAGTAAACCTAGTGTACATGCTAGGACGCGTACGTTGAAGCGGAACGAAGACTATCACGCCAAGACCTTAGCGTAAGAAGGCGTATCAAAAAAAATAAGTAATAATTTTAAATAAAATAAAATTGGGCTCACCTCTGAAGCGGATGCAGATGAAGCTGACACTATGTCGCTATGGTGGCGTGAAGAAGCTAAAGGAAGGAATATGTATAAGTATGAGGCGTGTTTATACGTGTGAACCAAGGGGAAGGGTATGATGCAGTGCAAATGATGCATAAGAACTAGAGGACGTAAAAAGGGAGGGTGAAACAAAGGAGGAAAAAAACTTCAAAAAAGAAACTGGCGTAGGCAAGACGAAGCATGGTTTACCAAGGCAGGTAGATGATGAAATAACCGCTGTTATGATGTAACCAAAAAGTCGCGTTATGATGCACTGTTAACAGCAGAAGAACGAGACGCAAAAAACTACTAAGAAGAGAAGAAAGCAAGTGAAATATGCCAAACGAAAAAGACCTGAACCATAGCAAAGGCGGATGCAGGGAGGTTAATTGACGTCATGAAATTGTTAGAAAGGGATTAGAGATAATCATAAAACTAGTAAAACAAGAAATATAAACAGAATTACAAACAAAATTGTGTATTGATACAAACTTGTGATATACAAACTTGCAGCAAGAAAAAAAGGGGATTTACTCATGGGAAGGCATATTTACGCGCACGCGAGTACACATGGGTGAGCAGGCTAACAGACAGACAAAAACTTTTACTACGGCGCAAACATAAATTTTTTATTACAGGTTTTTGTTTTGAGAAACCATCAGGGC
>JAAEAF010004488.1:0-112868 GCA_011037195.1 Triatoma infestans | reverse complement strand
TTATCATCAATATGGAAGTGTTAGATTTGGAAGAAAGACGACTGTTCGACAATTCAATTGAATGTATAGAATTGCATTCACATCACCCTTATGCATCATCAAAACTGTTGCCTGGTGATGAAATACGTATTAGTGTACAACATCAAGATCTATATACGCTGCCTAGTCAAAGTTTACTCTACTTGGAGGGTAGATTTTTAAAAGAAGACGGCTCAACATTATCAACTTCATCAAAATTAACCAATAATGCATTGCATTTCTATTTGATGAAATAAGATATGAACTGAGTGGAGTTGAAATAGATCGTGTAAGAAATCCAGGAATTGCTTGCACCCTTAAAGGCTTGGTTTCACTTAAGGACGGCTGTCACTACTTAGAAAACTGGGGCTGGTGTTATCCTCAGAGTGATACGCTGAACATCACTTCAAATGAGGGATACTTTAATCTGTGCATTCCTCTATCATCACTACTGGGATTTTGTGAAGACTATCAGAAGATTGTGATCAATGTTAAACAAGAATTGATACTCGTTAGAAGCAGACAAGATGGAAACGCTTACAAATTCAGCCGACAGAGGGCTGAAGATGCGGTGGAAAACTGTAAAATAGAATTTTACAGTTTTCATTTTGACCATTGTAATGTTTCAAATGTGAAACTGTATTTAAATTGTAAAGCTTTTCCATACGATGATTTGAACATCGATTTTTCAGCTAATCGTTATGCACTATTGTATCACATGTATGCTTCTTTTCAAATGTCATATTATGGGGAACAAGTGAAACCTCTAACTTCTTGGCGAAATTTTAAAGAGAAAACACCCTTAATTGTAATAGATTGTTCTAAACAGTCTGAATCTATCAAAACGGGTCCAGTTGATGTAAGATTAGAATTTGAATCAAAAAATCCATTCCCGGCCAACACAACTGCATATTGTCTTATTATACATGATAGGGTGGTAGAATATAACCCTCTAACTGGCATTGTACGCCGTATGGTATAAAAAGGTGTGAATTGTTGGCTCAGTGTTCAGTATGGCTCAGACAGGCGTACTGATTGCTGACTTCCAGTGCTTTGTGGATAGTGTAGGAGGTTATATTGTTAAAGAGCTTTCACTTTTTGATTATAACTATCAAACTGTTCGGCACTGGATATTCAAAGCGCCAATACAACATAAACAAACAGATAAAAGTAGAAGAACTAATTATTGGTTAGAAAATTATTATCATAAAATCAGATGAAATGATGGGGAAGTTGAATATGAAGTGATTAGAGATGTTTTCAAATATATTGATTGTAACTATAAATTTGTATTTGTTAAGGGTCATGATAAGAAAAGATTTCTCTTGCAAAATTTGTACAATTGTTGTGTAATCAACTTGGAAGATTATGGTTGTCCGAAAATTGATTCACTTCAAGCAGTAGAAAAAGGCAACCACTGTATTAAACATAACACATGTAGAGAGAAATGTACGCAGTATCGAATTCAAGTCATTAACAATTGGCTAAATAGTAAGTTTGGTTGGAATGATACAGAAATATTTTTGCCTTGATGTGTGTGTGATGTGGTCACTGGGGATGCATTAAATTGCACGCAAACCTTGAATGTCGGTCACTGGAGTGGTAGAATTATCCGCAAACCTGACTGCTGGTCACTGGCGAGGTTGTGAAAAACCCGTAAACCTTGAATGTATTGTACAATGTTTGAATGTGAATTAAGGCAAAACCTAGAGAAATCAAATTCGATAGTGAACATTTCTCTGACTACTTGTATTTTCCTAAGTTGTTATTTTGTATTAAGAAGAAGTTAATTTTTATTTTAAATTTGGAGTTTGTTTTCTGTTTTTTCTGTAAATATTTTGCATTATGTTTCAATAAATGAGTAAAAAAATATTTTGTTTTGTTTTTATTGATTTCCTTATATTTTATTTTATTAAAAAACTTTCCCGATTACCCCCACCTTGACGTGGTGAGAAAGCTTAAAACAAATGCTGAACAAAGAAGGGTAAACAAAATTAATATAGAAATACAAAGTATGAAAAATAAATGCAGGCCGATGCATGCTGAGACATGTTAGAAGGTAAATCCTTCTTATTAAGTAAGTTAAAATAACATAAGTTATGAGGCTTTAACATGTTTGTGCAGGTAGAGGTAGGTTAGAATATGTAATGAAAAATAGAAAAAAATGAGTCCAGTCCTGGGGTAACATGTCTGGACAGGCAAGATATTTTAGAAATAAAAATAAACTTAGATGAGTCATTGTATGTATATATACATTTTTCTTAATTGGATTAAGTATTATAAATCATGCTAAGACCTGTGGAAACATGTCTGGACCGGCAAGTTAAGTTAGGCTGAAGACAGGATATGAGTCATCATGGTGAGGGGAGGGGTGAGTAAGAGTGGGGAACTATCTTGCAATTCTGTTGGCTGATTAGAATGCGACGTCATGCCTAAAGAGTGGGGTGCGTCCTGTCAATAAATTATCGAGCGTGTACGGTTATTCCTCATTCGTCACCTACACTCCAGTGAGCTATCATCAAGAGCAACCTCAGGCAAACAAAGTGAGTACTTTTTCCTTATTTAATTTCATATGTATTTTTTTTTTTATGTTCATACACTATAAACTGCCAATTCTATTTCAGATGTCTTTATTAGCCACCTTTTTAAACGAGGTTAATAAAAGGTCTGTGGGCATTGCCAGACTTTCAGACCTAAGGATTGGGATGCATATGAAGTGGATAGATTCGAAAGAATCAATACCAAATTTGGAAATGCTGTGATTGCCCATATAAATTACATTGGACCAACAGGGTATGAAGACCAGCCGAGGAGAGTGTTTCTACCGAATAGATTTGGCTCAGAGATTACCGACGAAATGATTCAAGAATATCCACAGGGACGGAGAAAAATATCCATTTTGTATAAGGGCTTCATCGGCAAAAGATATGAAATTGAATTTATTTAAGTGTGTAATAAATTTTTTTTTTATTTTGTAAATAATTTTTCAATAAATAAAACGGTTACTTTATTTTACTTATTTGTTATTATTTAATTCCCCCAAGTTTCAATTAAATAATTAGAATATTTTATTCTATGAGGCACGAATAGAGGAAGTAACATGTTCGAACAGGCAAGATTGGTAATGAGTACAAAGTTTAATTTTTTCAATAAGATCAAATATTAACGTTGTTGGGGAAAAAAAAAAAATAATCCATTTCCTGGGAGACTCATTTAGTAATAGGATTAAGTATTAGAAAATAATAATAATAAATCTTTTGCAAAGAGTGGGTTTACATTTTTGTTGAGACATGCATGGTGACTCATTGTATATACAAACATTCTTCATAAGTAAGGTAAGTAACATGTCCGGACAGGCAAGATATATGTTGATTTGAGAACAAAGTTTAATAAACAAAAAAATAATAAAAAGAGATTAAGAAAAGAATAGATAATTCGTTTAATACGATCTATTAACATCGGCTGTGTGACGTCATAGTAGTGGGAATTATCTAGAAGGCAGTGGTTTTGTTTTATATATATAAAATTAAATATTTAATACATTTTTTAATTCATTAAGGCAGTGGCAATGTTACGTCATAGGAGTGGGGATAATGTTACTAATAGTAAGTTGTACTATCTGAAACTGTCAGTTCTAAGTGCGTGTTCGGTATGTGAACTTCGTTATAGCAACTACAGCCCTGGAGAGGGGGTAAGTAAATATTTGTTTTCTATTATTACATTATATGTGTGTGAAAGTTGAATACCACTCCGTCATATTTTTTTTGTATTATTTAATTTTTTTTTTTTTTGGTGAGTGGGGCGAGGCGAATAAAATTGTGGTAGTTTGGTGGGGGCGGGGGGCGGAGTTTAAATACAAATGTACGTTGAAAAGTATAGCTAGCGAGAGATCCATTGTGGCCGACTGGTTATGGTGATGGACTTCCAACCTAATGATTGTAGGATCGAATCGCAGGTAAGGCAAGTTTTTTTTCCTTATAAAATAAAAAAATAATTCCCCTCTCGTCCAGAGTAGGGTGGTGATGGCGAGGGGTGGGGAAGGTAAGAGTAGAAGTTTACGTTGAAAACTACAGCTAGCGACACGGCTGCTATGGCCGAGAGGTTAGGGTGATGCGACTTCCAACCTAAAGATTGTAGGATCGAATCGCAGGTAAGACAAGTTTTTTTCACATAAAATAAAAATAAAAATACCCCTCCAGCCTTGAGTCAGGAGAGGGGTGGTGTGTTACAGTGTTAGGTTCCGCCATCTTGTTGTGCCGATGGATTGACCATGGAGGTGGAAAGAAAATGGAGTCATCGGTTTGGATGAGAGTTTAAGGAGTGGGGGTGAAAAGAAAATGGAGCCATCTATTTAGATATTAGGCTAAGGAGTGGGTGGAGAAAATGGAGTAATCGAATTGGATGCTAAACTAAGGGGTGGGGGTCATCGGTATGAATGTTAGGTTAAGGGGTGGGGGGTAATAGAGTCATTGTATGTTAGGTCAAGGAGTGGGGAGGAGAAAACACGGTCATCGGATTGGACGATAAGTTAAGGGGTAGGGGTGGAAAGAAAATGGAGTCATCGATTTGGATGATAGTTTAAGGAGAGGGGGTAAGTGGGCGTGGTCTAAGTGCTCGTCGAGTTCGATAACGGGGAAGTGGTGGGGCAAGTGGACGTGGCTTAAGTGCTAGTCCAGTCCGAAGAAGTGGTGGGGGGTAAGTGGGCGTGGCTTAAGTGCTCGTCGAGTTCGATGATTGGCCAGTGGGCGTGGTGAGGGGCGTGGTGAGGGGCGTGGCTTAAGTGCTCATCGAGTTCGATTACTGGTCGGTGGGCGTGACTTGGAGGGGGTGGGGAGAAATGCTGCAATCTGATTGGCTGCTCAAAAAAAGTGCGCCAGCTCGCCCAAAATCCCTTCGCTTTCGTGTTTCTGTATAATTATTTGATTTTTCCCTATGTTGATACAAGTGTCTTTATATGTAATCCCGTTTAATTCGTTTTCGTCTGCAGAGTGACAAGTCTCTAGGTCGTCATTGTCTATGTTATTAATTAGGCTTTCGTTATCGTTCACATTGATTTCTTCTTCGGGTAGTTCGTGGAATACGATTTTGATATGTGTTTCTGTAAATATTTCAGTAATTAGGTTTGTTATCGTGTTATGGTCGATTGTGTTGTCACAGTTTTTTGGTATATGTAATTCGAAAATATCGTTTTGTATGCAGTAAGTTTTGACTTTGTTTAAGCAAGTTTTTAGCGTTGGGATTTTTGTTTTATCAGAGTCTTCGGATTTTGTTATTAAATGGAATAATATATATTTCTTATATATAGGCTGTGTGAAAATTTGTCCCGTCTTTCTAGTTTTACTGTTTAGAAAGTCTATGCTTTCAAATTTTGTATTTATCCGTTCCGTGAGTGCTTTATGGTGCTGATTGTTTACTGATGTAAGGTTTACAATGTTTTGAGGTTTTTCTAATATGTCTTCAAATGATTGTTCGATTTGGAAGTTAGGTCGAATGCGTGATAGAGCATCGGCGTTACTGTTCAGTGTTCCTTTTTTGTATTCTATGTCGAAATTAAATTCATCTAACGTTATTTTCCAGCGCATTAATTTGCTGTTAGGCTCTTTTAATGACATTAACCAGACTAAAGGGCGGTGGTCAGTACGGATTTTGAATTTCGTTCCGAATAGATACGGTCTGAAGTATTTTGTCGACCATACAATACTTAAAAGTTCTTTTTCTGTAGTATGTTTCATGAGTATTTAGGGTTCTGCTAGCATAGGCTATTGGTAAGTCTTTGCCGTCTATATTTTGACTAAGGATAGCGCCTAGGCCGTAATTACTGGCGTCCGTAATTAACGTGAATTGTTTTGAAAAGTCTGGGTACTGTAATATTGGGGCATTAATTAGAAGGGTTTTACTTTTTTCAAAGGCGTCTCTATAGTCTATGTCTGTCAGATCTATTTTATTTCCTTTTTTCAGGCATTTTGTTAGAGGTTTTGTTAATTTTGCGAAATTCGGTATGAATTTTCTGTAATATCCCAGGAGTCCGAGATATGTTTTTATTTCTTTTGGTGTCTTGGGTATAGGAAAGTCTTGTACTGCTTTTACCTTATCAGGATTGGGTTTAACACCTTCTACTGATACAATATGGCCTAAATAAGCTACTTCTTTGTGTAGAAATTCAGATTTGTCTAGTTGAACTTTTAGATTATTTTTTCTTAATTCAGTGAATATTGTCCTTATGTTTTGTATATGTTCTTGTAGTGATGTCCCTAATATGATGATGTCATCTAGATAGACTAAACATATTTTATTTATGTGTTCTTTTAACACGAAATTCATCAGGCGTTGAAATGTGGCGGAGGCGTTCTTTAAACCGAACGGCATGCGCCTAAATTCAAAATGTCCTTCGTCAGTGTTAAAGGCTGTTTTTTGGATCGAATTGTCATGCATTTCAATTTGGTGGAAACCGCTGGATAAGTTTATAGTAGTATAGTATGTGTTTCTTCCTAATTTGTCTAGTACGTCAGTTATATTAGGTATTGGGAATTCGTCATCAATTGTTTTCGAGTTTAATTTGCGGTAATCAATTACCATTCTAAATTTTTGTTTACCGGAGGCGTCTTGTTTTTTTGGTACAATCCACGCCGGGGATGACTATGGTGAATATGATGGTTGTATAATTTTGTTGTCTAGGAGTTGTGTAACTTGGCTTCGAATCTCTTTTTTATAGCATTCGGGGTACCTGTAAGGTTTTGTGTAAATGGGTATTTCGTGTTTAATTGGCGTGTGTATGTGTAAGTTCTTGATTTTCTTTAGGAATGATGTCATTAAATTCTTCAATGATTTTAAAAAGTTCTTTCTTCTCTTCTTCGTTTAAATGGTTTGCGCGAATTTTAATTTCGATGAGTTCAGTTGCGTTAACGTTTTGTGTTGGGTTCTGAAAGTATTTAAGTTCGTATTGTTGTCTAATATTTTTACAGTGTTATTTCCGAAATTAATGTTTACTTTTAATTCAATTATCGCGGGTAGTCCTAGTAGTAAGTTAAATTGTTTGTGGAAGTCGTTTAAATAGAATTTGAGGTTTTTGTTTTGAATTTTAATCATAACATATCCGTTTTTTCTTTAATTTCTTTTAGGGTGTTGAAAGCATTTTTGGAAGGGTTTATTTTCAGTATTTCTAACATTAAGCTAGCGGGTTCTTGTCTGTCTCCGAAGCTGTTTATCGAATGTACTTTTAATTCTTCCCAGGTAGTGAATCTAATATTCCTAAGGTTTTCGCTTGCTGTTCCTACTAATTTATTCTTTATATTTAAGAAGACTATTGGTTTTTGTATTGGTGTTATGGCTGGTGTTAGAGTGTTTATTATTGTATTAATTTCGTCTATATTAAGGATAAATTGCGTTAATGTTTTTGGGTTTCCATCGTATGTGGGGATTGAGTCTAGTATAAGTTTCAGTTCTCCCATGCGTGCCATTTTGGTGGGTGTATAATGAATGTAGGATATATATAGTGTAAACAATTCAAAATGAAATAAATAAAATTAAAATTAAAATTAAATTAAAATAAAATACTTATTGAATTGAAATTTTCAAACAAAAATTTGTTATTTACTTTTCCAATATTCAAAGTTACTACTTAAATAATTCTGTTAGTTTATTCAATTGATTTTAAATATAATCAATTATATTATTTAGTTATTAAGTGTTTCAATAAAATTAAATTAATATTGAAATTGAAAATTTAAATTTATAAAAATTTTGATAATAATTATTTCGAAATTATTTTTTTTGAATTTATATTCTTTTCTTTTAAATTATTTAATAACAATCATTGTTACTCACATTAATAATAGAATTAGTTGTACTGCAATTTTCATTTGCGGTGGCACTCACTCTGCGGGCTTAATTAAATTTGGTGATTCTCTGGCACTCGCTCTGCGGGCTGTTGATTCTCTGAGACTCGATCTACGGCTGTTAATTCTCTGGCACTCGCTCTGCGGGCTGTTGATGTTGATTCTCTGGATGTGGTTCGTTTGATGTTGAAGGATGTGCGTTCCGAAATAAAAGTTTGGAAACCACCGAAATGCTGCTTAAACGAGTTGTTTGCTTTGCAACCTCGACAACTATTTCGTTTTCGGATGTGGTCCTAACGACTGCGCCAATTATGTAAATTTTACTTAGAATTTACTTTTTAAAAAATGATTTTAGTTCACATAGGAACGTTACACATACATACAGAGATTAAATGAGAATTAAGCGAGAATCTATTTGAGAATGAGAATAACAATGATAAAGTCCTCTATATATATGATTATAGAGCGTGTGAACATTGCGTGGGCTTCTTATCACGGCGGCAGAGTTGCATAGACAGAAAAGATGAAACAGGTGTCCTATAACTTCCATGCACCTACGGAGGATAAAGGAGAAGATGAGAAAGAAGATTTTTATGAGGAGCTTGAAAGAACCTTTGATCAATGGCCTTTACATGATATTAAGGTGGTGATGGGCGATTTTAATGCTCAAGTGGGAAAGGAAGAAGAATATAAACCGACCATTGGGCAACATAGCCTCCATGCAAATTCAAATGATAATGGGGAGCGGATGATTAATTTCGCAGCATCTAAGTCACTGATAGTAGCGAGCACAATCTTCCCCCACAAAGACATCCATAAGCAAACGTGGCGCTCCCCAGACCAAGCAACCTCCAACCAGATAGACCACTTTCTCATCACGAGCCGCCATCGTAGTAGTGTGCAGGACGTCAGATCTTTCAGAGGCCCAAACGTAGACTCGATCACTTCCTTGTTGTCATGAAATTAAAATAGAAAATACAAAGGATGCCTCAACTACAAAATATCCGAGGTGAACGTAAATGGAACATCCAGAAACTAAAAATGGAGAGGGTGAGAAGTGCGTTCCAACAAAAAGTAGGGGAGAAGGTGAGGAGTATAAAGGCAGAGGTAGGGCATACTAAATCTACAGAAGAAAGGTGGGAGGAACTGAGGAATGCGATGATCGAAGCAGCTGAAGAAGAATTGGGGAGACAGGGACGAAGGGTAAGGAACTCGTGGTACGATGAAGAATGTGAATCGGCTGTCAGAGAACGAAATAAAAAACGTCAGAAATGCTTTAGAGACGTACAAGGCAAAACGTTCTAGAATATAGAGAAGAGCGAAAAAAGACTAAGAAGTTGATGAGAGAGAAAAAAAGGGCCGCATTAAATAAAGAAATAGAGGAAATTGAAAATGCAAAGGTTAGAAATGAGAGCAGGAAATTTTATAGAAAGATAAACAATATCAGAAAAGGATATTGTGGCCGGAATGCCTTGGTACGTGACGAGGAGAACAGAGTTGTTTCCACCAATGAAGAAATAGCAGCCAGGTGGAAGAGACACTTCCAGGCTCTGTTGAATGGTGAGCAAATAGTCAATAATCGGTACTTTGACGCTAATTCCTCGGAGTCACCTGCTGCTATTGAGCAGGAAAATAATTTTGAAGAAACGGCGCCCCCGGAATTAGAGGACATTCAGGAAATAATAGATAAATTGAGGCAGAACAAAGCACCCGGTACCGACGGAATACCTGCTGAATTCCTCAAAGCTTGTGGAGATGACTTCGCAAAAGAACTTCATAGCCTGCTGAGTCATATCTGGCAGGAAGAAGTGATGCCTGAGAGCTGGACGGAAGGTGTTATCGTACCCATCCTTAAGAAGGGTGACCCCGCGCAATGTAACAATTATAGAGGCATAAGTTTGCTCAGTGTTGCTTACAAGGTTCTGGCTATTTCTCTGCATAACAGGCTATTTCCCTATATAGAAAGAAGCCTCGGAGATTACCAAGGAGGGTTAGGAAA
This sequence comes from Triatoma infestans, assembly GCA_011037195.1. Classification (NCBI taxonomy): domain Eukaryota; kingdom Metazoa; phylum Arthropoda; class Insecta; order Hemiptera; family Reduviidae; genus Triatoma; species Triatoma infestans. The sequence goes on along the minus strand of JAAEAF010004488.1, from coordinate 103,016 downwards.
GAGAGGTCCACGACGGATCAAATTTTTGCCCTGAGGCAGATGCAGGAAAAAATGAGAGAGCACGGCGTAACAATGTGGATGCTATTTGTTGATTTCAAGGCTGCGTATGATACTGTTCTTAGACGGGGACTCATACAGGCCATGAAAGAAATGTATATTCCGCCAAAACTGATAAGATTAACTGAGATGACAATGCGGAAATCCAAAAGTTCCGTAGTGACCAATGGAAGCTATTCAGCATCCTATGACATTGAAAACGGACTAAGACAGGGGGATCCAGTATTGCCGCTTCTATTTAACTGCCTACTTCATAAAATTTGCAAAAGGCTAGGAGTGGATCTGCAAGGCACTATCCTTAATAAAACTTCCCAAATCATGGCGTACGCAGATGATGTGGTCATTATCGGAAGGTCGCTGGCTGCAGTGAAAGATATTTTTATACAATTGGAGCGAGAGGCAAAAAGTGTCGGGCTTCAAATTAATGAGAATAAGACTAAGGTATTGGTAGCCAGGAGAAAACGTTTGGTGCATCCACCGGGGCAGTACGTCATAGGAAAATATACATTCGAAACTGTATCCAGCTTCCCGTATTTAGGCTCCGTTATAAGTGAGGTTGGAGGTGAGGAAGAGAAAGTGAAAAAAAGGATAGTTGCAGGTAGTAGGGCGTACTTTACTGTCGGTAAAATAACGAGGAACAGCGCGGTCAGCCGAGGAACGAAGATTCGGATGTACAAAACGCTGGTAAGACCCGTCGTTACATACGCCAGTGAAACATGGACGTTAAGCAAGGTTTCTTGCGAAAGGTTAGACAGGTTTGAGCGGAAAGTGCTAAGGCGAATCTTTGGACCGATAAGGGAGAACCGTAGCTGGAGAAGAAGGAAAAATAGAGATCTGTACGACCTATACGGGGAGCCTTCAATAGTATCCTTTATAAAGTGTAAGAGGCTGAAATGTATGGCCATGTTTGCAGGATGCCAGAAGGCCAAATGGTAAAAAAAGTATTTCTGGGCACGCTGGCCAATAATCGGCCATGAGGCCGTCCCAAAATTAGGTGGTTAGATAACGTGACGGCTGACATGAGAAGGATAGGAGTCAGTGCCCGTTTGGCCATCGATAGGGCTCAGTGGTCTATCCGTATTGAGCAGGCCAAGGACCGTCTCGGTCTGTAGCGCCAGAAGAAGAAGAAGAGAAGAAGGAAGCTAACAGTATTTTGCTTTTTTATTGACTTGGAATCTGCTTTCGATTGTGTAGACCGTGGTGCGCTAATGATCAAATTATATAATCTGGGTGTTTCAACCAAATTTATTAATGTTGTAAAAAGAATTTACGAGGACTCTGTGTCAGCAGTTAGAGGAACAGAGGGTATATCAGAGTGGTTCCGTGTATGTTCAGGAGTGAGGCAGGAATGTGTCCTTTCCCCCCTCCTTTTTTCTCTTTTTATAGATGACCTCTCCTCCGTTTTGGATTCGGGAGTTAGAATAGGCAATACGCGTATTAATCTACTCATGAATGCTGATGATGTTGTTTTCCTAGCTGACAAACCCTATTCGCTTCAACGAAACATTAACGCCTTAAAAGAATACTGTGATCAATGGAACTTAGTAGTAAATCTGGCCTAGTCCAAAGCGATGGTTTTTAGAAGAGGGGGCAGGTTAGCTTCAAAGGAAAAATAGTATTTTGGAGGTATGCCTATTGATGGTCAATGAGTACAATTACCTAGGTGTAACTCTTACCTCTCGTTTATCGTTGAACCATCACCTGGAGCGAAAAGACTCTGCGGCTAAACTTGCGATCAACAGATTATGGTCTGAATTTATATGTCAGGATCTGATCACTTTGCCAGTAAAATTTGGGTTTTTTAATTCCATTGTCCGTTCTATTCTTTGCTATGCATGTCAATTCTGGGGTTATCAGCGGTATGATCAAATCGAGAAAATCCAACGTTTTTTTATCAGAAAATTATTCGCTTTACCTTCTGGTGCACCAAATTACATGCTCTATTTAGAGACCGGGGTTGATCTTCTATTCCTATATACTCTGAAACTGCACTTTAACTATATCCTAAAGGTGATGAAGTGTCCTGATCATAGATATGTCAAGATAGTTGCCTTTGAGGTCATTAGCGGCAATGTTCTTTGGTTCAACCAGTGGAATACATTATCATCCGCCCATCTGTCAGATTTTAATTTTTCTGTAGATAATATTTCCGTGTGGCCCTCTTTTTGTTCAGAACTTATTAATAAAATTAGGGAAGGTCATCAATTGGAGATTTTGGAGCGCGCTCACTCGATCACCAGTTTTTTATTTTATAAAACTTTGGACAGAAATTTTGATTTGTTTAATTTTGCCATAAACAAGAACACGAGCGAGCTAACTTTGCGAGAATTGCGATGGGTGTTTAAAATTAGAGGTGAGCTCTTGTATCTGAATTTTATTCCTTTCATAGAGAAGGAAAATGTACTCTGTTCAATGTGTAACGCTCGGGTTAAAGAAGATACTGTTCATTTCATGGCGTAGTGCACTGTTTTATCTGAATTTAGAGTTTTGTATCTCGGTAGTCCAGTTTTGACAACAGCCCAATTGATTGAGATGTTAAATTTTCCTAACCGCAAAGTTATTCAAGATGCTCGCACTTCGTGGAAGTATCGCCAATATCTAATTGAGCAATTTAATTTTTAGCTTTCATTGTAAATATTTGCTTTAATTTTATAACGTACTAATTCTATACATATAACCATGTGGAATATAGACAGTGGAAGCTTATAGCAGTGGATATTATCATCATATATTCACTGGTTCCATTATTACACTCATTATTAATTTTTCTACTTTACTTTTCTGTATAATTAAATTTTTTTGTTTTTACATCAACTTCCAGCAGACGGATTTTTCCATGCTGTACAGTGCTTGTTTACTTTTGCTATTTTGTAAATATTTTGAAAATAAAGTACTATTATTATTATTATTTTATTAAAGTTATTTTTGTTAAGTGTTGAACTTTCTGAGCTTGACGAGCCATAAAAGCCAGTGTAAGCTTTGTGCCTTTCTGCTTCAGCGAGTGGTCTCCTGCGTTCACGTTCGCCGGGGCTGGACACGAGACAGGTTTTGGAAGTTGTAGTTGCACCATTTCTGTCTGGGCTAAAGAAACGGAGGCACCCAACCGCTCATTTCAGAGCGAGAGCGTAAGCTTTGGCTTGAGCCCATTGTATATATTGTAAATAGTCGTTATAGTTTACAATGAATTTGAACGTGGTCAAAGAGACCTTAACAGTTAACAAGGAAGTTGATACCCGAGATTGATAGACCCGAGAAAGACACAAATGACATTCGCAAAGCTACGGGTATCACAACTGGGTATTGATCCCCTCCTAAGAGCGAGTGAAATAGAGCTGGAGTTGGTCCAGGTTAATGCCAGGATTCAAGTGTCAAGATAAGTAAGAGCAACATTTACGAAAAAAGTAAAAGAAGTGACGGCCCTCGTAAATGAGATGGCCACACGCGTCGCTTGGCTTGAGGGCAAACTCGCTGCGGCCGACACGGAAACAACAAAAAAGCAGCAGGCCTTAGAGATGGCAGTTCTCTGAATACTGGAGAATGCTGACCAAATTAAGACCGACACAACAAAGCTATCTGTGTCCTCGCATGAGGTAGCTCGTAAGCCAGCAATGGAGCTGGCGAAATAAAGAAAAAAAACACCGCAGGATCATCCACATCGGCTAATTCCTAGCGGACGCGGTGTTTAAAGGAAGCCAGCCTGAGGGAAAGCAGGCTAAGGCTAAGAAGAATAAAGATAAAAGGAAAAATCAGCCTGAAAAGCAGCAGTGAAAAAGCCCCTGCCCAAGAAAAAGCATGTGGTTTTGATCAGGCCACAGAATGGCACGGCAGTGGAGACCAGCGATTAAACAAAACAAATACTAAAGGGCAGTCATAAACCTTCTGAGGAAGGGTGCCAGCAGGTCGTATCCCTGCGATGAGCCAGAAATAAGACCCACCTAGTTGAAACAGGAGGCCCTGAGCAGGCGCAAGCTCTGCTAAATAATGAAAAGTTGAGGTGTGCTGGTCTGCAGGCTGAGCTGCCAAAGAAAAGGCTACCGAGAATGATAATTTTGGATGTGCCGAGCGACCTTGATGACGCGACGATTACAAAAGCGATATATGATCAATACCTGGCATAGGTATTGCCGAATCCTGACTTTCAGGACTCCTCCAGAGGGTTGGCCAAGAAAGGTAAGAGCAAAAACGGTTCGCAAAATTGGATAGTAGAAGTCACACCAAAGTTGCACGAACTTCTAAAGAAGGGAATCACTGTAGTGGCAGGGTTTACATAGAGTGGAATCGCTGTAAGGTAATGGACCATAACTAAGCGTCACGCTGTTATAAGGGTCAACTGTATGGGCACGTGGCAAAGTACTGAAAGAGAAAGATCTCACTTGCGGATACTGTGCCACTAAGGGACATAGCTATGACAATAAACCCGAAGCCCCGGCATGTGCCGCCTGTTAGGCGTTCCGTAAGCCGCACAGCCACTCTTTGAAGAGCACTAAATGCCCAGCATATCCGAATGCTTTAGACCGTCAAATGGCTAACACTGACTATGGAAGAAGCCCGTAACTTTACGGAAGTGGCATGAGAGTGTTGCAGCTAAATGCGCAACGCTCAAAACCAGTAATGGCTGAGGCACCATTCAAAAGGCATAGATGTTGCATTAATCCAGGAGCCCTATACGTTCAAAGCGAGCGTTAAGGGCCTGGGTTTGGAGCATCGTTTCGTTACGCCTCCTGTGATGGATGGATAAGGACTACTGTTGCGGTGTGCAATCCAGACATCACTCTATTGCGTCTTCCTCAGTACAGCACCAGTCATTGTACCTGAGTGCTGTTAACAACCGCAAATGGCGTTGAGCTGTTGGTGGGCCTGTACTGCCAGCCGTGGTGCGATATAACGTCGTCTACAGTCCATTTAAGTCGGCTCTTACGAGAAAACAGGTGAAAAAAGATAATTGTGGTCGCTGACATACGCATGGTCACCCAAGTCGCACGATGACATGCTAGATGACAGAGGTAGACACTTCGAGGAGTGTATTTTGTCTCTAATGATCTGTGGGTCCTTAACATGCCTGGACATTTGAAAACGTTCATAGGAAACGGTTACTGCGCTAAGTACAATCTGGATGTCACTTGTGCACAGCTTCAGCTGTTGATAGGGTGCATGGTTGGAGGTTGGTAGACTAGGTGACTGTGATCACAGGGGATACTTTTCGATGGGACACCAAGCCGTCCCACCCTCGAGGGTCTAGAAAGATTCTCAATCAAAAGTGTTGTTAGGAAAGATATAAGACCCTCCCCCAGCGCAGTATTGACACGATACATGTCCAAGGGGATACCATTGCTGGTGTCGATATGGCGATCACGGAGCTGACTAGTCGCACACGCCGGGTTCCTTTGTGGACACGGGAGCTAAGACCAGCCAAAAAGGATGTAGCGAGGAAGCGAAGGAGATACCAACGGGAACATAATGATGAATCCCGTCAAAGATATATAGACGAGAATCGTGTGTTTGAAGGCGATTCAAAAAGATGGTCTACCAGGCCAAGACCTCAAGCTGGCGAAATTCGTGAAGTCAGAAGGCAATAGAGATCAAGGAGCAAGCAAATAAGATAAGGACGGACCTGATATAGCTAGTCTAAATATAGACGGAGTATCGGGTGCCGGGTCCTGGCGAGAGTCAACTGTACTCTCCCTGAGGAGTTGACTTACTCTCCGAGAGTCAACTTGTAGAAAGTACTCCTCCCTGAGGATAACCCGCTGGACGACACTCATATACAAAAACGTCGTCACGACGCAGCCTACGAGCCACCTGCTCTGGCTGAATCCACAACGAAATTTAATATTTATGATGTAAAGTTTGTTATTGGCGAAATCAAAAAGAAAAAGGCTCCAGGAATGGACACGATAAATGGAGAAATTGTCCGGAAAAATGAAGATGTTATAAGACAGTATCTGCTTGACCTTTTCAATGGATGCCTGAGACTGGGATACTTTCCCAGTCAATGGAAAATAGGGCTTGTCAAAGTATTATAAAAGGTGGAAACAAGCCCATAGACAGTGCAAAGTCGTATCAATTGAAACAACTCCTACCCGTTTTTGGGAAACTACTGGAAAAACTGATTATAATGAGATTGAAAAGATTTATCAATTTCAGTCCCAGCCAGTACGGTTTTGTATCGGGAAGATCGACGACAGATGCGATATCCAAGATCCTTGAACTGGTGCGAGGCAGTGGGCACAAATACGTCCTCAGTATTCCTGGACATAGCTGGGGCCTTTGATAATGTCTGGTGGCCGACTGTTTTGGAGTCACTCAGAAAAGAAGAGATTGTCCGCCAAATCTTCTGAAATTAGTTCAAAGCTACCTCACCCAAAGGGTGGCTTTGCTGGTGACTCAAGCCGCGAGATTTCAAGGCCAATAACTAAAGGCTGTCCGCAGCGCTCGGGGTGGGCCCGCTCCTGTGGAACCTAATTATGGATGAATTGCTCGAGCATATAGAGAATATGGATTATTGTGATTCGGTTGCATACGCTGACGACCGGATAAAGAATTGGTGTCAAGGGGAAAAGCTACAGATTTCCTTTGAGAAGTATAAAGTGATGCTCATGAAAGGCAAGCTTCATCCCAGTCGTCCGCCCTGGATCAGGTTGGACGAGCAAAGAATAATCCATTAACCCATTTTGAGTACCTGCTGCTGGATTGGAAGCTTTCTTTCAAGCCCCATATTCAGCGGGTTGCCCCCAGATGTCTCAACTTGTACTAGGGGATCAAAAGAGTAGCCCGTGGTGAGTGGGGGCTGAAAACTGGTATGGCTTTGACCATCTATAGGAGCGTGATAGAAAATGTTGCTGCCTGTTGGGCTGAGTCGCACAGCAGCACTCTATTACGGATGCAAAGAGCCATTTAGTGCTCTGTAACAAGGGCCTAAGCGACATCCTCCACGGTCTCCTTACCGGTGGTAGCTGGGGTGTTGCCGCTCGATCTCCTCGCAGAGATCGTCCTCGCCCTTACTCATAAGTATAAGAAAGGGGGAATGATTGTCCTTGATGGTCACGAGTCGTCCAGTCAGATGCCTCCTGCTCTTGTAAAGAAAAAGATCCGGGAGTACGCGATTGGGAAGTGGCAGAAGCGCTGGGATGAAACAGAGAAAGAAAGAACCACATATTATGAAATCTTCCTGAATCTGCATCATAGACTGTCGATTCGATGGTTGGAGCTTTCCCAAACCGTAACACAATATCTCATGGGCCATGGGGAGTTCAGTTCAAAACTCTATGAGCTGGGACTGAAATATTCCCCAAATTGTAAATGCGGTGAACGGGACACTGTGCATCACGTTCTCTTCCGGTGTCCTCTCCTCGACGGGGCGAGAATCCATAGGAATTCAAGCTGACAAATGGGGGAGAGAAGTGGCCGGGAGGCTGTAAAGAATTGACAAAAAGTGCAAAGAATTTTAAAGACTTTATGGAGTTCGCTCGAGAAGTTGCGGTACTAAGAAGGACTAGACGGATAAGTAGAGGTCCGCCTCCTCGTGGCAGGACGGTAACTTACCTACTACGTAGGTAAGGCCAAGTGTGACCATAGGCACCGGTTTTGGCGCTATGCACAGGTACGGTGGCCTGGAGTGAGTGAATAATAATATTGATAATAGTAATTCCGTATGTGTATGACCTGCAATTCGAAAATTATTATCAACTATTTGTATATGGGGTGCTGCGACACCAGCACTTGGAACATTGCACAAACATGAGTACTCTTATTTTGCCCTCCACATGTGTCGCTGTAAAATACAACTTCTGTTATAGTCTCAGGTTTTCCTTAAGGAAATGATAAAGGTAAGATGCTATTTGATTTGTAACTCGACCTGCTAGGGCTTCGTCGTGCCACAGTAGCAATATGGTTACCCTGTAGGGCAATCGTGTATCGTTAAATTGAAGATCCATAGTTGTATCTTGTAGAATGCTACAGTAGTGTTCAATATGGTGTGGGCAAGCATTGATGGAAGTCAAAGGTGTACACTTTCTTCGTTTTGTCAAATTTTGCTGCTTCTGTGTCATCTGATTTAGTTTTATAGGCTTTATCTGCCTCCTCATTGTGCCGTTTCAGTTCTATAAGTATGGGTTATTTCTCAGCTTCAGTTTTTCTACCTTGGCTCTGATTTTACGGACATGACATTTAATACACGAGACAATGTACGGCTTCTTAAATTTTAGATATAGTTGTCTGAATACCCTGGAATAATTCCTCTGCACGGTTTATGCACTTTCTTGCATAAAGTAAGTATTTTTTATTTGTATGTTTCCGGGAGTAATGAGACTCAAATGCCGGGAAAGATAGCATGTGCCTTCTTAATTCATCTATTTCTTCTTGGGGATCTTATTTTGAAGTTCCTTTCTTCATTTTTGGTCAATGTTCGTGATTCCAGAAGCATTCTGCATCTTGTTCTTTATTATCACTCTAATAAAGCCTCGATAACCACTTAAAAACACTTCTTACAAATTCTATTCTGTCACCATCAGATTCTATGAGGTAAAGGGATTTCCTTTATCCTCTGCTTCGAGGGGCTACAATTATAGTCTTAGCACATCCCTTTGGAGCCATCGAATCAGACTTGTAATATACTGCACACGAATATCATGGGAACTTATTTTCCAGTATTCATCAAAAAGATTATTCTTATTTCATCACTTAATTTACTTTTGCATTTCATATGGCACTTAAGCATTTCTCATACTTTCCGTTCTGGAATGAATTTCCTTTTTGCAGTTGTGTACGGCAGTTGTGTTTCTGCATTGCTGTCTTAGTTTTCTAGAGTGTGCTTTTAATGGATACCGAATATAACTTCTGTCTCCACCTCACTTTTTTCACTTTCCACGACATCATCATTTTGTACAACTGCTGACTCTGTCCCTGTCGGGATTTGCGTGGGTTTTGGAACTTGGGGATATTTGGTTTCTTTGAAGGGGACTCTTCGACAGTTTCGGAATCAGAAGATCCCAGCCAGTCAGAATCATGGAACAGACACATCGTCATGGGAAATATTTTCGTCTTGTATATCACACTCATTTAAAACCAATAATATCTGGAAGATCAATTGTCAACGGTAAGCCTTCTGCCATGTGAATTATAATTATATAGATATTGAGCATATCTTGAGCAGTTTTGCTTTTAGTGGTATATGTTCGGGAAAGTACTCGTATCGTAAATCTGAAAGTAATCACGATATTGCTCAATGACTTGTAAGCAATATATGTCAACAACACACAGCAGCATATGGTGCATGAATCAGTGCTTATTATGTATGTAAAAAAATAGAATAAAAAATTTAAAAAATCGTAAGCTACTTTTGTAAACTTACCTTGGTTTATTTTCGAGTTACACACTCCACACTCCACCAAGTTCCGACCTCTTGAAGTCATAATACTGAAAATATACTTCTTAAAGCACTGTATGTATTACCATGCATTGCAAATACTACTACAGTACTAGTATTAAAGACAATGTTAATAAAGTTGCCACCATAGGAATCAGCTGTTGAAGTTAATGTTGACCAACCGCAAGAATGCATAAGTATCACTTCCATTGTTGAAAACAACAACCACATCAGAGCAACGAACTTATAATGTATATACTTGAAACCGCTATTAGCATTTAATAAAAATGATATCAAATTCTTACAGATAGAACTAGTAATAACTACAAATCAACTTAAGTACCAGATGGGAAAAACTCCACTTGTTTAGTTGTGCATTTTTTCTAATTTAGAACCAGAAGAGACCAATGTTCTTGTTTGAGAATAAGTACATTATGTCAACTTGATAATATTTGCCAGTGAAAAATGTTTAGAAACTAATGTCTGGGCAATAAGTAAAATTACATGTAGAGTTATTTACATTTGCCGAAGAGACATTCGAAAATGTTTTCTGCATCAATGTCACAAATGTGAGTACAAATGTTTTACTCACACAGAATACTGAATTTTGAATTGAATGTGTCACAAAGGTTTCAGCCAAAATTGTTTACTGGAAATAGACTTTACTGAATCTTTTTCCAGTTTTTCGCGATTCTCTCAAAAGTTCCAACAATTTTCTTTAACATCGTATACTAACTACACAATGAATCCCTATCACTTTTATTTGAAACATTTTACCGGGAAAATTGATTTTTGGGGGTTCTGGGGGAACCGTAACGTTAAGCTTCTCCATAAAGTACCACTTCGTTACAATATATGGTTCTACCACGTAATATTAATATACATACAAAAAGCGTAAGTTTTTAAAAGCATTGCTGCAGTTCCAAATGTGAATAAAATTGATAAATCGAAAGAGCGATTTTACGGAATGAGGTTTTGGACTTTTTTGAATTTTCTCGAAAAAGACTGTAACAATTTCCTTTAAACTTGGTATGCTAACTGCAAGATATAAACGCCACTTTTATTTGAAATCTTTTTCCAAAATTTTTTTTGGATAGTTGTAATTTGTTCGGAGAATTTGGCGTTAAATTTCAAATTATATAGGGTTGGTTCCAGAGATTTTGGTGCGCTCTACTAGTCCATGTTACAATCACTTATCTACTGGCCATTATTAGTAATACCTAGCAATGGGTAGGTAATTATCCCCCCCCCCCCCAACATCACTATATTTTATGTTAGGACAAATAAATAAAATTTGAGTTAAAAGAAAATTTCTCATTTAATATATAATGTACTACTAAGAGTAAGAGAGTCGTCTGAGTGTTTCTATATAGAGAAGTTAATTTAAGAAGAAAACTTCTACAATCCAAATACAAAAGAATATAAAATGGCTAAAACTAACCTGCAGATATTTATATAACACTTTTCACATTTAAATAATTCATCATTTTCTGCGGGAATCACACCATAATCACAAAATGGGCAAAATTCCATTCCTGGCACATCGGCAGCTCTCACTTCCCGGTACTGTATTCGTGACATTAATTTTTCATAAGCCTTTGGAGTTAATACTTGCTAAAAATAAAAACTAAAAATAGATTAATGGATAAACACTATTTAATATACCTTAAAATATTCGATGGAACAATATTTTCTGCTAAAAATCTACCACGTACAATACAAGCATGTTTGGTAGTTGGGCGTGAAGCCCGTGAAAAAATAGGCATTACTTTACTTTATTTATTAGCAATTTTCATTAGCATTATTTTTTTAGGAAAAACCTATGCTTTATATTCCAAGTATTGAAAATTTCTATGATTTTCATGCTTCATTTTGTTGGTACTGATCAGTTTGAGATTCTCTTGATTTTAGCTATCAAGTTAGTGTAGAGGGTTGAGTTCAGACTTTCCTATCAACCATGACACTAATTGGATTTTTTATGTACATATGCATATGTATTGATAGTATGAAATGCAAACAATCATTCAGTGTGGTGCTTGACAGAAATAAAGTTTGAATGCCACTTATCTACATAAATTTGATAGCTAAACTCTGACAATGGATGAGAAGCTGAAACCGATCAGAAAAAAAAACGCATGCTAGGAAGGATGTTACCCAACATTGCGAACCCAACTAACGTTTTCAATATATTGAAAAAAAAAATGTTTCAACTTACGAATTTTATTAATGACTATAATAATGCTTTTTTGCTTAGAAATTACTTCTTAGTTTATAGGATTTTGCCATAACAACATTTACTAAAATTTTATGCATTTTCGAAATTAATATGTTTGCAATTTAGAAATTTTGCATCCTGAAATGAATTTTTACTAGAATATTGCAACTTCATAAGACTGAAATTCCGTACAAAGAACTACACATCAGTTGTCTGAAGTGAACTAAGCTCAGTTGTTTGAAGTGTTTCTTAATATCGTTAATATTATAAGAGAAAGTATGGATTATATCCTCTATAAGTGAATCCTTCTGCAGTAAGTTTAGATTATTAAAATAATTCAGAGAAATTGGATTTTTTTTTTTAATGTAAACAATTAATATACTCACTTTAACTGCGGCCATAGGGAATTTGCCATTGCATTCTTGGAAGCATGGAAATTCTACTTTGGCATCTCCCATAATAACTTCCACACTTCTGTAAATAAAGTTTAAGATTTAAACTGTTCACGTACAGCATAATTTATAAATGGCAATATAAATATTGTAAGAAACATTTTCAAAAAATATGCTCGAAAATTACTTTTCGTTACTAGAAACCTGAATATAACTTAAATAATTAGAACTCTTAAATGTTTACTTACAGCAAATATTACCTTTCAAAACATAAAATACAAAATACATGTCCATTTTCACAAGTAACAACGTCCTCGGCTAAAACATCCTGATCTGAACAACATTCACATTCTAATAGTTCACCCAAAATTTTTGCCTATAAAAATAATAAATATTGCTTAAAATGTCTGAAATAAACCAATATGTTGAAAAATATAACAAAATTAAAAACTGCATAATTACTTTTTCCAAAGCATATTCTTTTTCATCTTGTTGAATTTTCATAAAATCTAAGATTTCCTCCTTATGCTCCACAAACTCAACCTTTTTGAATAAAAGACAGTTGATTATTTTTTTGTTATAATTGTTTCATTTCTTCTTAAATAGTACAAAATGTCTGTAGTCTGTTTTGTCTTTTGTTGTAGTCTACTTCTATAATTATATTGATATACTGACTGCATTTTGGCATCATGTATTACATTAAATGTGATTTAGCCGGTAATTATGCTTAATCACAATTCAATGAGCAAAATAAAATTATTAATACAATCAACTTATATCCTGAAGAAATTCAATAACCGATATTGAGCAAAGATACCGAACTAGCAGTACAATCCAGTCTTAACTTACACTTCAGGAATATCAGTTCTCTTGGGTTGGGTGAAGGCTATATTCGATATAAAATACATATTGGCATGGTCAGGGTCGCCAGCCAGATGAGACTAATTTCAAAAAAACACCCCATAATATTAGCTAAAGGTTACATTACAAGTTTTCCCCTGAAAGTTGTTGCCCATTATGTATTTTTGATAAGGATGATTTGTTACATTTTCTGATTTCATGTCAGATATTGAACCACTTTATGACAAAATTATACTAATCCTATACTACCTCTCAGGTTCAATTGGAGACTTTATTAAATATTGACTCCTATTCAAAATTAAAAACAGTTAATAGCTTAAAACTTCGAAATTCTTTAGTATTAAATTAATTCAAATACTTGTTTATTTTACCATCTATCGGATAATTATTATCTTCAACTTTTGTTGTTATCATTATTATCCCTGTAAGCAATAGTATTAAGTTATATTTATCTTTATTGTTAATATCTGCTGAAGTTCTTTTATTTTATCAGAGTAGTTATTATTATTTTATATTATACTTTATCTATATGTATCTAGATTGTTCAGACAAAGAGTTGTCAAGATTTCATTCTATTTTTATTTTAGAGTTTCTTTTATTTCACTTGGCTTATTGTTTTTTATTGTTTTTTTTTACTATTAATATTAATACTATTTTCCACATTAATATTAATATTTATTAATTTTATTACTATTATCATTATCATGATTTAATTTCATTTCTTTATATAATTTTATTACTATTATTATTTTTATGTGAAATATTATGTATATACATATACACTATATTATAATACTGCATATTGTAATAATTGTATATTGAATATATAATGATGGCAACTTATTGCTACAAGTGTAAAGCTTATAAGCAATAAATAAATAAAATAAATATAATCAACTTCCGACAATTTACTAAATTAATCTTGGTTCATGTCCACCAAGTCTGAAGTGGTAAATTCAAGAATATAGAAAAAAAGAAAAAGAAGATACTTTGATTGTTATAGGAATTTTTTTTTTCTATTCTGCTTTATTTGACAATAATAATTACAGAAGAGTTTGGATTGAATTACAAAATAAACAGACTGAGAATCATATCAATAATCAGAAAACTTAAAACAAACAAACAATTTGAAGTGAATAAAAAGATTTAAAGTAAACAGAAAGCATATAATGAACAAACTAAAATATGATTACTGAAAAAATTACTAGATTATGAGTATAAATGAAATCTTAACTTAACTACATTTTTTAAATAATAATAAATGTTATTTACATGTTCGGCTGACGGGGGATTTAACAAATCTGAAATTTCTTTATTATAATTTTTTAAAAACTTTTTTCTTTAAGCCGTGTAAAATGGACATTCGAGAAATACGTGTGTAATGTTTTCTAATTTATTAGAATTACATAACGGGCATGGTTCTTCTGTGTTGATTTTGTAACTTGTTTTATTAACATACAAAATTATTTTGTTTCGATGGAGAGACTCTAATAACTTTTTATATTGTTTTAATAAATTATTCTTATTTTTTATTATTAAATTTGGATCTTGTTCAAACCAAAGCCATTCAAAATCAGTTTCTATTAATTTGTGTTACCCAATTGTATTTGCTTAATTTATTGCTACTATTATCACCCATATTTTTTAATTTAAGATAACATAGTTTAGGCAGTCCGTTCTCACACATTAACAATATCTTAATCCACCATTTAATTATTAGTTTGACAATTTGTGTTTGATTTTAATTAAACCGTACTCAGCTCTTACAATGTATGCCGGAGTTTGAATTGGCCAAAAATACAGTGATTTGAAATATTTCGTTTGTACAATTTCTAATCTGTCTAAATACCTGGTTGCCCATATTTCAGAAGCGTATAATAGAACAGATCGTACCAAACTGTTAAACAAAGTGAATTTTAAATTCCATGAAGATGATTTTGCACTATATAGAATTTTTTTAACGGAATTAATGGCTAATGCTGACTTGGAGATCATATCCTGGCACGCTAAGTGAAAAACTCCTGAATTAGATATGATAATTCCTAGGTACCTAATTGAACTTACTATTTCAACTTTGTTATTATTATAGTACAAGCTTACATTAGTTTTTTACTTTCTCTTACTCCTAGTAAGGAAGTATTGTAATCGTGTCAATTTTCGATATCGAGTTTTCACCGGAAATATCCGTTTTGAGGCCCTGAGTCCAAAAAAGTGGTTTTAGCAAATGGGTCTGTTGTGTGTGTGTGTGTGTGTGTGTGTGTGTGTCCGGTGTGTGTGTATGTATGTATGTATGTGAACAGCATAGCTCAAAAACGAAAAACCATAGAAAGTTGAAACTTGATATTCCGTTTAGGTATCACATGGGATCTGACACTACGTTATCTGTCAAAATTCCTCAACCGGAAGTACCACTTTACTAGTTGGATTTTTTACTTTTTTGCGATTTTCTCAAAAATGGCTCCGACGATTTTCTTTAAACTTCAACATCAACCACACATACAAAGAGCTACAACTTTTATTTGAAACATTTCTCCGGAAAATGCATTGAAGGGCACTTTTGGGGGAGGGGTGGGGTTAGGTTTCCATCTAAAGTGCTATTTCAGTTTATTAGACAATTCTGTCATCTAAATAATGTTAATTAGAATTAAATATGTTGTTGAAATTCCGAGTTTGAAAAAAATCGGATAACCGGAAGTGCGTTTACTTTACCACTTTACTAAATGATTTATTCACTTTTTCGCAATTTTCTCAAAAATGACTCCGACGATTTTTTTGAAACTTCGTATATAAACTAAACATGCAAAGATCTACAACTTTTATCTAAAACATTTATCTGAGAAAATTCTTTTAAGGGCACTTTTAGGGGAGGGTGGGGTTAGATTTTCATCAAAGTGCTATCCTAGTTGATTATACAATTCTATCATCCAACCATAATTAGTTAGAAATAAATTGATGGCTGAAATTCCGAGTTTCAAGAAAATTAGTAACCCGGAAGTGCGCTTTTACTGAACAGTTTTTTCAGTTTTGAGAATTATCATTTTGAGAACTGGAGTAAGAGAAAGTTGTGTGAGTGTTTCACACCAGATTTTTTATTTGGACTTTTTGAGTAGACGAGAATCTTAGTTTTTGAGGCATTCACCTCTAATGCATTTTCTTTACAATATAATGATAAAGCATTCAGCTTTTTTTGAGCAACTATACCATTGGAGAACATAACCAAGTCGTCCGCATAGGTTAATGAAGTTACGCCCGTCTTACTGTCAATGCTTACACTTTCACATCTATGTTCTATTAAAAAAATTTCTAAATCTTTGATGAAGATTGAAAATAGGATGGGAGAAATCGTATCTCTTTGTAACATGCCTCGGGAAACCGGAAAAGTGTCCGAATAATTGTTACTAAGCTTAACACGGAAGAGGGTCTGATTGTAAAGACTTTCTAAAGTTTTAATCCATTTCCTACTCAGTCCGAATTTGTAAAGTTTATTCCTTAGGAGGTTGTGATTTACAGAGTCAAAGGCCTTTTTAAAATCCACACATGTGTGCTCTTTTGGGCTTCGAAATTTGAATGCCCATGAGTGATGATAGCATAAACAAACAATGCAACCCATTCTGACTCTCAACGACAGGATTTCCATACTCTATCCAATCTGTTAGACGATTAGTTAAGATCTGTGAAAAGAGTTTTGTGATAACATTTATTAATGAAACGCCTCTGTAGTTATCTGGCGCATTAGAGTTGCCTTTTTTGTTAATCAAAAACCTATCACACTGACCCCACGCTGCAGGGATTGTTTCTTCATTTAATATTTTATTAAATAAGTTTTGAATACATAACAGACCGTTATCTGGAATATTTTTATAAAATTCAGCAGTCAGACCATCTGGTCCTGGTGTCTTGTTTGGTTTACAATTACTAATAGCCAGTCTAATTTCATTTAATGTGAAACTTGCGTCAAAATATGGATGAAGTACATCATTTATTGTAAAACTGGTAATAGTCCGGGGTTCATATAGTAGTCTGAAATAATTATTACATACTTCAATGCTCAACTCAGTTTGTTTGTTTCCTGTTTAAACTTCTAACACCTCTCCAGAATAATTTGGCTTCAGAAATATTATTAAAGCTAAAGTAAGATTTATATTAGGAAATATAAACCAAAGTTGTTATAAACAAAATCCCTTAGGTGATGTAGACTTCACTGTGCAGAGGGTATGAGGTTATTAAGCCAAGTTCACTGCTACCAAAAGTTTTACTATGTGTTTCCTTTCAATGTCATGGGTTTTCATAGATTGGAGACGTCTGTAAAGTGTACAATGAGTAAATATTTGAGGGATGTGTAAGTGAGTTTGTGTGTGTATGTAGTGGTGAGCTAGTGCGTGCCCAAATCCAAAGTACATGCACCCAACACTATTACCCTCTGAGGCCTTATGTGAAAGTGAATTTGAAAAGTTTCAATGTGTTGTTAGGCTGGATTACTCGTAGGGTCGACTAGATACCTGAAGAAGTGGTTAGTCCCGTAATTGAAGTGGTTTAGCCGCTCCTTAGGGATCGTCAACTATGCTCAGCAGATGTTGAGGGTGTAACTATGTACGCAGACTTGACGTTTACCTATTGTAACCTTTACATTTAACTTTAAACAACTATGCAACTAGACCTCATCACCTTGCAAGGCAGCTCACAATAGATCATATCAACCCAAATCATATATCGACCATTTATAATCTCTCTATAATAAACAAGATAAGATGAGCAAAAAAATGATTTCATTAGGTTGAAACATAAATTAAAAAACATCGAAAAGTCGGGAATAAACTCCCCATACCCCAGCGTATTCTAGTTTTTTTTGGCAACTTATATCCATCAAATAAACCATATATGCTTAATACGTTGTTTGTTTTTAAAAATTATTTTGCATCTCAGGTCTAACACAAAAATGCTACTGTTGTACATTTGTTAATTGGGGGCTTCGCTTTTCCCCAGTGCTCCCACTAATGCGCATTCGTTAATTAAAATAAAAAAATAACACGTCAGTCCAACTTCGTACACGCTCGGATCACTTTTCTGTATAGATTCTTTCATTCTTTTTCCCCCCAAACAATTCTAAAAGATATTAATTGAAAATTTACTTAATTATAATGGCACATCATAAAGATTATAAATCCGCTTGATAGCTGCCAGGGACTCGCGGAATTTATCGGGATATGCTTGCCGCCACATATACTCGGCTAGATAGTCATCGAACTGCTCTCGAGTGGGGTTTGTATACATTTGTCGTTTGATGGCGGACCGTGTCCTCTGAATAGATTTAGTGTTAGCCCCCGTTTCAGGGTCCTTGAATTGTAGGGAGTGGTTTAGAGTCAGCCATTTTTCAATATATATTTTATTGGCAACTTATTAAACTAATAAAGGTTACCAATAAAATATCATATATACTCATTTTGCTGCATTCAAACCAAGATCCCTTTCTCACATCATGCTCTGTATCATTTGGTCTCCCTCTACACCTCATATATACCTATCAACCTTTCTTTTGTTGCATACCAAATCCATATTGTTACCACACTTTATACATTTTCGTTCCGAAGCAATCATACCCTGTTTCATACAAAAATCTATTGCCTCACTCCCACCCTTATACTTCAAAAAATATAAATCAGAAGCTTTAAATATCCGCCCTCATAGGCACTAATAAATCCGCTGTTCTAGCGGATTCGGTCCACTAGAACGAATCTGGTGGTGGAACGAGTTGATTCGAATCCTCATTTTTAAATATAGTCGTTCCAGCAAAACTGAATATAAATTTTTATAATTATTATTAAATTAAAGGTTACTTGAAGGTTTCACAAAAATTAAGTATTTGGGTAGAATGAATGCTGAACGAAGTAGTGGCAGGATTCTAACTTATAACCTCTAACCATAATAACAAACCTGGTAAATACTACAGATGGTGGGACGGTAAAAGTGAATTCCCAATAGTTTTTACTGCGCTGTCATTAATTCCATTCTTTAATTGAGGCCATCAAGCTGATTCAATATAGGCAGCAGTGAATTTGGAGCGAATTTCTGAACCCGATGCCAACTGCCCATTACAGAAAGTTGTGATGGAAGGGATATCCCTTTTATCATCGGTGGACATGTCATCAGTTTAGAAAAAGTTAAAACCTCTGATTAGAAAATTATTACTACTTAGAAATATGTGCAATTTGAGGCAGTGTAGTTAAGTTAAAAAACTAAAACATTACAATACTCCAACCTAAACAGAAGGTTCATAAAAGAAATTAAATAAAAAAAAATTAACTAAACCACATAAACACTAATTAAAAAAAGACAAAAGAAAAATGAAAAGAAAAAAAATATTAAAGAAACAGATCGACCTATGACAGTCTAACTGCTTTTACGTCAGATGTTAATTTAGAATTTTAAGGCAGCAATACCACTTATCTTTATTTTTCGATGGGGATCTATTATTCTTTATTTTTAGATGGGGAGCATACCGTATAAGTAGGAAGTTGCTCAACCTTCTATTGTGACGAGGAAAATGATAGCGATAGGCCTACTTTCTAAATTTGTTAATTTTATTGTTTTCTACCGTTCAGACATCTAACTCACAGAATTGATGGTAAGCCCATTTCTACTGCCGTCTCACAAGCTGGTTTACCGCAAGGCGGGATTCTCAATACTATTTCATTTAACTTTGGAGAAAGTTGAAAAAGAAATGGTTCAGAATACCTGCAGCAGCCTGAGAAGAATGCTAGTACTAGCATTCTTATAAGATTTTTTTCAAGCAGCAAATTGACCATAGAAGATATTGAGAGGGGGAAGCGTGACCTGGGTTATTGAGCTTTCAGACTATCAAAGCTGATTAACCTGCAAATAAGTGGAACTATGCAATCTGTAGCTCTAAAAGGAACGCTATCGCAAATTATTGGGCAGCAGCTCGAAAAATGTGAGCAAAGCCAAAAATGTGATGTGGCTAGGGCAGTTTCAAATGATATCCTTGTTTAAATTAAAAAAAAAAAGAATTATGTCCTCACGCGTGGGTCTAGTGGATGGCGCACTCGCCTTTGGTGCGAAGATTCGGGATTCGATTCCTGAGGGCAAAGTCGGTTTTGACCCAGCATCGTGAGAAAAAGTGAGCAGCTACAGTTGGTAGCGCACGTAGATAGCGAAGATCAGAACTAAACGGCGAGGGAACCGCGGCGTGCTTGCCACACGGCCCCCAATACAAATGCCGTCTGGCAAGCCTTGGCC
The DNA here is from genome assembly GCA_011037195.1 of Triatoma infestans. Taxonomy (NCBI): domain Eukaryota; kingdom Metazoa; phylum Arthropoda; class Insecta; order Hemiptera; family Reduviidae; genus Triatoma; species Triatoma infestans. Next base: position 82,873 of record JAAEAF010004488.1, on the reverse strand, counting down.
TTTTACGGGATGCTGCGCCATAGGTTTTTTCCTTTCTTTTTTTGGGTATTTATGATGTGCTACTATGTGATGCAGGCGAATTGTCTCTAGACATAGGAGAAGGATGCTAGCTGAAAGATCATTTTAAATAAAATATCAGAATTCGTAGTAAGGTATTAAGTTCGTCTTAGGGAAAAGAAAAAAAAATTATCCTCTGATAAGCGACAGTTTCACAGATATGTCAAAATTTGCAACTCAACTTCACAAATCCATGAAATTGCCTGCTTTTTGAGCTGAATATGGATCTACGCTTTATTCCGATATTACCTCTTCTCTGTCATATTTACTACCGACCCAATAGATTTTGATAGATATCAGTTTCAAGGACTTTCATCTGACAAGTGGCTATATTTCGATTATATATTTATTGACGATCGAAATATGAAAGGAAAACCTTGGTTGCACCTTCTTACATATTAACGCAAATTATTCATCTTGATTTAATCAAAATAGCTGCTGAAAACATATAATAGCCAGGAAAAAAAAAATTCTATATTTAATACGAGATTACAAATTATATTGTATAATAATCGATACCAAAAAGAGTTTTTTTTTTTAATGGAATGGAGAATGATGACTTTATTTTAACCTCAAAAAATTACAGGATTAGTTAACTTTACTGTAAACACTTTTATATATTAAAAGAATATTCCAATTTATTTCCATGTATCAGAAATAAATAAATGTCATGTATTTGTATTAGGTATTGTGGTGATTATTTCATTTGCTATTTTAGAAATATAAACTCAGGAGTAAAATGCTATCAAGTTATCTGTTTCTTTTTGCGATCAATATAAAAGACTTTTTAAAAGTCTAGGAATAATAAGATAATATATAATATATAGATCTGTATGTATATCGTTAGCTTATCTTTTTGAGGAAAACACTTGTTTGATAAGCTACTTATATATCTGCAGATAATAAACTTTATACAAATTTTGTATATCAGTATATGACAATAAAATAATTATGTAAAAATAAATATTGCTAATGCTGACCTCATATAAGAAATCATCATCACCACTGTTGATATATTTCTTTACTTCCTCATCTGGTCTAGGTTGCTCATTAAAATAAACAGGATCTGGTGGTGTATCTTCTAATTTGTTTATGCTTAACATAAGATTGTAATCGTTTTCTAAGACCACTTCATCAATCCGTTCATTTGTTATATCCCGAAACCTGAAAGTGAAAATAAAATTTATGAAAAATTATTAAAAAAAAAAAAATCTAGTGTGAAACATTCACACGACTTTTTCTTACTGAAATTATTATAATTCTTATTGTCACTCTTTCTTTATACATGCAATGTTTACCAAAGGTTTATTGGGTTACCACCCAGCACGACATTATAAACGTGGTGGAGATGATATTTGTAAAGCTCCCATTGTCCTTTGATTCAGTCTCTTATGTTAGCTTTCTAGTGAAATGTGAGTTTAAATTTAAACGCAACCAAACAGCTCTCCCAGAAGATATATAAGTCAATTTTTTCCGGTAAAATGTTTCAAATAAAAGTGATACTTATATTTGTGGAGAGATTGTTATAAGTTTAAAGAAAATTTCTGGGGAGCAGTATTCGAGTAAATCGCAAAAAAAAAACAGAAAAATTATTCTGTAGAATTCTGCACTGCTGATTAACAGATTTTCTTGAAATTTGGAATTACAACAAAGAATTTATTGTACGTTAATATTATATAATTGGAATAACCATAAGTTGTACGGAAATGACAATTCTGAGGGAAGCTCTTAATTAATGTTGCTCTCTCCCAGAATCCCTTAAAAAAAAATCAAGTTTTCTGGAAAAAAGTTTCAAATAAAAGTGATAGGAATTTATTTGTGTTATGGAAAATCTTTGAAACCGTTTTCGAGATAATTAACATAAAACATTAACATAAAATAATAATTTGGGAGAAAAAAAAGATGGACCCCCTATTGCAATTTGGATATTTTCTTTCAGACAATTAATCTAGTAAAAATGGTACTCCTAGTGATTCTGTCCAAACGGAATATAACTTTTCATTCTTTTACCGCACCTCTAACAGTGCTCACTGACAAACTTGCTTAAAAGTTTCAATTTCTTTTAGTGAGAGAGAGGGGGAATATTGCGAACGTGTCAAATTTTCGAAATTGAGTTTTCACAGGAAATACAATTTTTTAGCGGTCTGTATGTCTGGACAAAATATCTCGAAAAAGAAAACTAGCAGGAAGTTCAAACTTGATACTCCGTCTAGGTACTATTTTCGTATGTGGCATGAAGGTTTCGGGCAAAAGCCATCAACCGGATATATATATAAAATACCTCTCTAATATATAGTTAGTGTAATTAAATTTCAAACATCATGGAATTTTCTGTTCTGATATATGAGGCAGGGTTAGCTTTGTTTTGATGAAAAGCCATTTCAATAGCGTTTAATAATACAAAAAGTAATGCAATTTTTAACAATGTTTCGAGTACCACAGAATATGCCAGTTATTTCTAAAGTGCACCAATAAAACTAATGGCAGCATCTTAAATGATCGTGGGAAGTTTCACAGAATTTTTTTATTTTATTTTTGTAAATCACGTATGTGAAATAAACTGACTGTCTAAATGGTTGCATTTATATTAATAAAGTAAAGTAAAGTAATGCCTATTTTTTCAGGCGGGCTTAACGTCCAACTACCAAATTAGGTGTCGTGGACGGGGGCGGAAGCACCTACTTTACCATTAACATTTTTTAAACAAATATAAAATTTAGCAGTTATACGCTGGACTCGATCTGGGGTCCTCCCACTTACAAGGCCATGCTCATAACCACTACACCAACACCCGCCCCCATTTATATTAATAATGAATATGTTTATTTCAATGAAAGGACATAATTACCTTATCAAGCAGAAATGATCTACACAAAATATAGTTTCTAAAAAAGGTGTAATTTTTAATTGCAGAAATATTAAAAAAAATTAGGTATAAAACTGTTTAATGGTCTGTGTGTGTGTGTGTGTGTGTGTGTGTGGGTGGGTGGGTGTGTGTTGGGTGGGTGTAGAAAAATCGCAGGAAACTCAACTTGGCATTCCGTCCAGATCTCACCGCCCACACGAAGGCTGCGGTCAAAATTCATCAACCGGTAGTGCTTCTTTAATGAAGGAGGTTTTTTTTTTTCAGATTTCGCGATTTTCTTAATAATTTGTAACTGCCTATCATTTTTATTTGAAAAATTTTCCTGGGAAAATTTATTTTGTTGGGGAGGTTCTGCAGGAATCTTTCTCTTCGGGGGACGGTACAGCTGGTTGGCCTGATCTAGTCCATTGTTTTTGTTTGTTAATTTGTCGAATTAAACCCACTTTTCATCGCAAATAATAATTCGTTTGATAAAACAAATATCACTCGGGTTTTGAAGAAGGGTTTTACAGACTTCATCTTGGCGTGCGGCTTGTTGGGGCGTAAATTGATGTGGATATTGCGGCAGCTTCTGGGAAGTATGACAGCTACTCACAGGTAGCGGTTTATTGTTGAATGGGACACGCCTAAGGGTACAAACACACAGACTGCAATGCGACGCGACTATGAGCGAAGCTATCAAATACATATAAACATATGGCATAAAATACACAGAGCGCGAGACGAAGCGACGCGACGCGATCTGGCGCGACAACCTCTGAAACAAATCAGTTTGATTTTTACAAGCGACTAGAAGAAATAGCAGTAGTAGCCAACATGGATGGTGAGTTATTAATTAATGAAGTTTTCTTACGAGAACCGATTTGACAATCAAAACACATACATCACAGGAACAGAGGAATAATAGTTCCTTATGCCTCATTCTCCCTTAATATGGGAAATAAATGATGGTACTCTCCGTACACTTCCCTCCAATCACATATCTCATTTATCCATTTCCCTTTTAAACACCACATTGCAAAGTTTTTAATTTAAATAAAATATTGTCGCACAAAAGTAAAGTGTTGCACCTTAGTGCAAACTGGCTACTCTTATTGGTTTTAGTTCCAAGTCGCTCCGCGCCGCATCTCTATCTATATGTTTTTCATGATGCGACTAGCCGCATCGCGTCGCCCTAATTCCCCTGGAAGTTTTCTGGGGTTGGTGCAAGAATCCACCTCTACAGCTGTCGCCAGAAGTGCTGAATCTAATGGGAGGACCGCCCTGGATGAAGCATATCACCCTCTGAGCCTTCTCTCTCTACTTCATTAATTTCGGAAGCGGCGTTTGAGGCTGTAGTCTTTTATAAAGCAGTGACGCAAAATCACCTGAATTCCTAGATTCAACTAAGTCATTTCATAAAACGCTCACAAATCGCATAGATCTTCCCACAAGCTGACATAAGTATAAACTGAAAGTAAAAAGGTTACCTAATAAGAAACATTTGGTAAACTACTGAGTGTATAGTAAAGTACTGTTGAGGATTAAGAGAGAAAAAAAAATGCTCACTTTTGTTGCAACACCCTGATAACAACTTACCTATCTTTTAAATATTCCACAACTTTTTCTTTATATTCTGGGCCTTTGGGACATTTATGAAAATATTCAATAGGATCTTTAAATCTTTTTAGAAACGCTTGCAATGAATACTGAATCGATTCTAATGAGGAGGTATTTATTAGAAAATTTCTCTCTTTATTCGCTTGTGGTACTACTACATCTTCCTCATCCTTCAACGCTTCAGAAACAAAAGATTCAAATTCAGCATCTTTACCTATATACTCTAAACATATTGCTCGTATATAATCAAAATCTCCATTTGGAAGTACAGCCGAAAGGAAAAGAAATTTTTGCGATAGTTCAATTTCACTATTTTCATCTAGTCCCTCAGCCATATGTTTGTTCCTATTTAGATCGGCTATGAATCATCCAAAATAATTAAACAAGCAGTATTTCTGTTTATGCAGCAATTCTTCTCGCAGTCAACTTTGAATCTGTAAACAAAATTTTACTTTATTAAAATAAAAGACAAATCAGAAAGTTATTTACTATTTCTTTCAATATAAACAAAGTTTTTTAATCTACAATGTTACAATTTCTTCATTAATATAATGATAAGGTCTAGCAGGACAACCAGATTGTTACTTTCTCTTACTCATAATAAGTTCTACAATCATGTCAAATTTTGGAATCTGTGTTTTCACTGGAAATACATTAGAAGACCCTGAGTACGAAACAATGTTTTTAGCGAACGGTAAGTACGATGTAGGTGTGTGTGAATAAAATATCTCAAAAGCGAAATATCACAGAAAGTTGAAATTTGTTATTCCATTTTGGTTTTCCAAGCAGCTATTGTGCTGGCCAAAGAACACACGTAACTATACTGTCAGGCTGGAAACTCACCGTGTCCATTAAGTGTCGATTTTTAAAAGAATACCGTCCTACTGGATCAAAATTGTACATATGGATGATAACAGAATTCCGAAGCAATATCTGAACAGGTTATAAAAATAATGGAAAAGAAATAATAATAAGGCGGATAGGAATTGGTTCACCCAATTGCGATATTGGCTTAATTTGATTGGCGAATCTGACATTGCTTATAACACAAACTCTCAAAATTTAAAAAGAAAGATTTACTGGACAATGGACAAACCACGTTGTGTCTATTGAAATAAGAAAAGCTATTAACTGTAGCCATAGCACAATATATAGGAATATCAGCAAACTAGGCAAAACAGAAGACTATTTAAAGTACAAATGTGCTTTAGATAAAATTAGAGTGATAAGTCAATTATACTATATCAGGACACAAAGGTTTCGGACAAAATCCATCAATCAGAAATCATAACTCAAAGGTTTATTCAGTTTTTGCATCCATCGCCGCTTTTCTTTGAACTTAGTGTACTAATTGCACAGTTATAAACGTATCACCTTTATTTGCAAAATAATTATTTTGGATAGTTGTGCGGATTTGTGGCGTCAAATTTCAAATATTATATGGAGTTGGTTCAGAGTTATGGTGCGCTCCTCTAGGCCCTCAATATATCACTTCTCTGCCTGCCAAGCTTAGTAGGTCAGTAATTATCCCCCAATCACCTATATATTTATGTTAGAACCAATATATAAAATTTGAGTTTAAGTAAATTTCTCATTATATATAATATATATAATATGTTAGTGGTATTATATAATATTGTAACGCAGCCAGCCACTGGTGCCATCTAGGAGAGAAAGCAGGTACCTCAAGTTCTCCTAGTGGCCGCTAGGAATGCTGGCGGCGCGCGCTAGCTCTTTTTACAAGGATCGAGAAAGTTCTAGACCCTTCTCCACCGGTATAAATAGTGGGACCACAGAGAGATTACAGAGTTTCTTGTTACTAACTAAGTGTACGTTAGTGAAAAGTGTATAAAAAGTGAACAAAGTGAACTTTTGTGGTTTAAACTGTGAATTAATTATTATTAAGTGTTGTATTTATAATTTATTGAGTAAAACAATAAATTGCTGTTTTTCTTATTTAATCTATCTTTAATCTATAACTTATTTAATCTATCGAAAGAAACTATAAGTTTCTTGTTAAAACATGAAGTAATCTGTTTCACAGAAATCTTTTATTATTCTAATGTGCTCAATATTCCAAAATGGCTATTATACTACGAATATTTTTTAACACTAGCTGAGAAAAACAAGCAGAAAGGAAGAGCAAGTGGAGGCATGTTGATTTTTGTTAAAAAATGCTTCAATAGTAAAATAAGCGTAATTAGTAATACCAATCTGTGGTTGATATTAAGTATTCATTTAGAAATAGGTTCACTGATAATTGGTAGTGTGTACTTGAAACCAAGCTGTGACAATGATATCTGCATATCTTTGCTGGAGGATATGTTGTTAAATTTAATGAATTATAATAGTATAGATAAAGTAATACTGGGGGGGTGATTGGAACGCGAGAATTGGCAACCTGAACCAAACTGATGAAGAGTTGTTTTTAGGCACGATTTTACGATTGTAAAAATGCTGCAAAACAAGTGAAAAGAAGTTTAAAAATATGTAAGCAAAATAACTTTGATTTAACAACAGTACAATAATATGCCTTCAAAAAGAAAGAATACAGGCATTGCATTAAACTGGCTAAAAAAAATTATTATATTCAGTATTTAGAGAAATTAGTTAATGTAAAAAATAGTAAAGTTTTCTGGAAAGCTATTGGAAGGGTAAAGAGTAATTCCCCAAAACAATGAAGCTATCCCACTAACAAAGATTATTGATGTTTATTGTAATATGTATGCTCCTAGGGCTGGCTTGCAATGAATATTGTAGAATACTATCTGTACCGGAACTTGACTTGGAATTTCTTTATAGGAACTACAAAGTGCCCTAGTTAAATGTAAAAAAGTTAAGGCCCCAGGAACGGATGGAATACCGTATGAGATATATAAAATTATGCCGGCAAATTGGGAACACTATGTTCTAAATTTATTTAATACTATATTCCACTGCAGTTTCTTTCCGGACGATTGGGCTAAGATAAACATGCAATTTGTGTATAAGAAAGGTGACAGAAGCGGACCTATGAATTACAGAGGAATAGCTTTGATAAATACTCTGGCTAAGCTGTTCACCTCTATTCTAACTGACAGATTAGCACAATGGATGGAGAATAAAAACATACTACAGGAAGAACAAAATGGGTTCAGAAGCAATAGAGGATGCACCGACAACATTTTCATACTAAGCTCACTAATTAATATTAATCTCAGGCTGAAGGCAGGTAGCTTAATCGCAGTATTCGTTGATTTCAAACGCGCATTTGATACGGTAAACCACAATAAATTATTTCAGAAGTTATACAGTATTGGTATAAGCTCCAAAATAGTTAGTATATTAAAAAACGCCTACTCCAAATCTAAAATAATTATAAATAATCGCGAAATGGAATTAACTAAACGTTTATTGCAGGGCGACTCAATTTCACCACTACTTTTTTCATTGTACATATCGGATTTAGTAAATTTTTTTGAACAAAATAATTGTAGAGGAGTAAGTGTTAATCACAACATAGAATTAAATTTATTATTATTCGCAGATGATTTAGTTATCTTATCGAATTCTTATACAGATTCCAGTATAAATTAAAACTGCTAGAACAATATGGCGATATTAACGGGCTAGAGGTGAACAATGAAAAAAACTAATGCCTTTGTATTTCGGCGGGGAGGAAAATATAAGCGCATGAAACCTTTAATATACAAAAATAATGAAATTGCAATTGTCAACAAGTACAGTTATTTAGGTGTTTTATTCGCATCATCCGGTAAATTTATACAGAATACCAATAAGTGATTAGAAAAGGTATGTTAGCGGCGGCTCATGTCAGAGGTATACTGTATCGTGCTAAATCTCAATCCTGGTTAACGGAGAAAACTGTTTTTAATTCCATGGTAGAATCTACATTCCTCTATGCATCTGAAATCTGGGCCCTTTACACACTAATAAATTAGAAACCGCTAAAAACAGATTTTTTCAAAATTTATTCCACTGGCCTAGAAATACACCCAACCACTTTATTAGATCGGAACTAGGGGTGAGTCATATTGAAGTAGCTATAGTTAAAAGAATGCTGAATTGGTTAAACAAACTACTCGATATGTCGACCTCCAGATTACTGAAAGTTTATTATGAAAGGTTGGTATTATTAGATAGGGAAAGAAATAATAGTCTGTCTTATAACTGGTACACAAATTAAAAGAAAAATTAGTGATTATTGGCTGGGATGAATATCTCAAACTGAATAATAATCGAACACTAACTCCATAACTTTGCAACAATATCTTAGAGGCTCTTAACAATCACCACATGTCCACTGATTCCAACGCTATTTTAAATTCGCATTACAACCCTTTCTACAGATCAATAACTAGCTTCAGTTTCGCCATACTTCTATTTTCTGAACAATTTGAAAAAAAGGAGAATGGTAAGCCAGCTTAGAATTGCAAGCGCAAAATATTTTAGATTATATTGGAATAGTTCTTCCTATAGATTTGAGTCTAGCGAAAATTGCACCTTTTGTAATTTGCAACTTCCCGAAAACTTGATCCACTTCCTTTTGGAATGCCTAATGTACCAGCCTTACAGAAATCAATTAAAACAGTATATTGATAAGAATTCAGACAATAGGCAAAATATAGAAAACTATTAATTATAAAAGATATCATCCAGGCGAATAACTTGCATTATTACACTATAGATTCGCTTAAACTCAGGGCATTTATATTAAATGAGTGACAACAATGATTCATATTTTGTAATACCATAAACATATCTGTAATGTTAATTCTTTATCACTTTATTTTTACTTCCTCTTATTCCGTTTTATTTAATATTATTATCTATTGATTTAAAAGAAGAAGGGAGATGAAAAAGAAAAAAACTATTACTATTAATAAAACCATTTAGTAAAAACGATTACTGTTGTTAGTCCACTATGTCGGGCCATTGAATTAAGTTAACTTTCTGTTGGTTTTATTTTATTCTGTAATATTTATACTACTTTTTATTATTCACATGTTATCAACATTACACCAATGTAAAATCAGATTATGTTTCCCTGTAATAGATTATATTTAATTGTAATTAGTCATTCTTATTCTCTTTTTTTTCCTATTATGATTTTTTTTTGTTTCTCTCTATATTGTACTGAGAAATATGTCAACTCCTTTGTTAAAAGATCATTTATCTTAAAGAACAAATAATTTATGTTTTATGTGTTTTTCTTATTGAGGTTTAGAGTATTTTATCTAAACGAACCCACTTAAAACTTGTTGCAGTAGCTAGTTTAGAGGGAAAAACATTACAATATGTACTTTTTATACATATAATAATAATAATAATAGTGTTTATTAAAATAAATGTACATTTTCTTTTCTTTACAAAAACGAAAAAAAAAAACAGGAACACTTGAGCATGGACCATGGTCCGTCTGCCAAGTTGACTCATGTTTAACTGATTGAACTAATATCTAATTATTTAGATTTTTCTTTTAATTTGTACAAAATTGAGCTTATAAAAACAAACATAAAAAAAAACCGAAACACATACACGTTAGTGATTAGAATACAATATATTAAAATATATTCTTATTACAAAAAGAAAGAGGAAAGTTGTTTTAACAATTAATACAATTACAAAATTTAATAATGCCTTAATCAAAATTAAATTCTCTTATAAGAAATAATCTATATGCCCATGCCTCCCGTGTATACCTATATATGTTCTGCCAGCCATACATCCCATTTAAATAATTAACCACCTCCTCCCTAGCCAGGTAGTTCTTACCTAACCATCTTATTCTAAATTCCTGCAACACGGGACATAATCCAACAAAATGTACAACATTCTCAATATTCCCCGTATTGCACAAGGCACATTGATAGCCAGATTCAGACCTGCCAACACTATAATTAAGACTAAATAATTTACCCCTCAATTTCATAATAACATTTATAAGATCTGCAGAATTACTATTGATAATGTAATGCCTTACCCCCAAATCACTATTTAATTCTTTATATAATTTGTGGAATTTCGCATTACAAATACTGTTATACAGTTTTTGGTTAAATTCTAAGTAAAACTTATTTAACAATTTGTCTAAACATTCTGTTTGCTCTCCATAATTTGTCACTATAATTCCGTGTTTGTTGCATAAACTTAAATGTTCTTTGAACCAGAATAACTTTTTCTTAATAATTTCCGTCGCTAAAATTTTTGGGAGGCGAAACTGAGGCATTTCCAGAGCTCTCGATATGTAAACATAATGCAATTTATAGGTATATAAATATAGTGGCTTTATGTTAGTTTCCATATACAAGAAATAGTGCGGCGTATTTATGGGGAGATTGAACAGTTTTTTGAGGAAAAATGTATTTATCTTTTCTATATCTACAAAATTTTGGAAACCCCACACCTGTGCAGCATAAGACATAATTGCTCGCATAACTGCATTAAAAATGCTGTATTTAGAGCTTAAGGGAACATTCTTATTTCCAATAATTTTGCTATACGTTATCAGTATCGCTGCTTTAGACAAACTTAACTTCTCCTTTAGATGTTGCGTTAACGACAATGTTGGGGTCAGACCTATTCCGAGATATTTATAATAATTTACAATTTCAATTTTTTCATTATTGAATTTCCAAGATTCTTTTTTTGCTAATTTCCCGCCATTTCTAAACACCATGATTTTTGATTTATTTAAATTAATTGTTAAATTCCAGGTTTCTACGTATCTAGCTAAACGGTTTATCATGTACTGAAGCACGCATGGGTCTGTTGCTAGAAGCCACAATATCATCTGCATAAAGCAGGCATCTAATATTGACCCTCCCTACATGCAACCCTCCTCCTAAGGCTTCTGGCAAATCATTTAAAAAAAGTGAGAAAAGGAGTGGGGATAGGAGGCACCCTTGTTTAAGACCCATCTGAGTTGAGAAGCTTCTGGTGATTCCGCTATTTATCCAGACCGACGCTTCACTGTTTACATAAAGTTTCTGGAGAATATTTATAAATTTATTTGAAATGCCGAGTGTGTAAAGTTTATAATACAGCGCATGCCTATCAGGTGAATCGAATGCTGCCCGAAAGTCTACAAAAAAAAGTGTAGACTTTCTTTCTTTTTTGGGCGGTAATAATTTTAACTATGTTCATTAAATTAAATATATTATCGACCGTGGAATAGCCTTTACGGAACCCGGCCTGGAATTCATTTAAAATACCACCATCAGACACCCAATGCTCTAGCCTTTGCAGTAAAATACCTATGAACAATTTTGCAATAGAATCTAAAAATGAAATGCCCCTGTAGTTTGAGACAGAGTTAATATCTCCTTTCTTATGAAGTGGAAAAATAATCGCCTTAGCAAAACTCTTAGGAATTTTAACTTCGTTAAACAGAAAATTAAAAAAACTTAACAAATTCTCCTGAAAGTTTAATGTGCTATTTTTATAGAACTCAGATGGGATCCTGTCCATACCTGGGGCTTTCCCATATTTTAATTTGTTGATAGCAGTTTGGAGTTCTTTTAATTCAAAAGGTTTATCTAGAGATTATATACTATTGTGAGGAGCAGCAAATTGCATTCGTTCAGCAAACAATGGCGGGTTAAGGAGGCTACTGAAATATACTACCCATTGTTCACTTGTAACAGAAGAACTTGAAACAAAATTGCGTTTTTTAAAGAGTTTAGCAATATTCCAAAAATCCTTACTGTCTGTAACATTATTAAGTTTTAATAAAATTAGAGTAATACATTAGTTTCTTCCGTTTACATAATTGCTTATATTGATTCACTTTTTTGACATACAATTGTCTAATTTATTCAGAACCACACTTTTTAAAAATATTCAAAAGAACAAATGATCGGGCACGAATTTTTCTACACTCCCAATCAAACCATTTGTTCTTCGGACGTAAAACCACATTATCAGTGTAGGTTTTATTACCCAAATCAGCTGCGTTCCTGATAACGCCTGCAAAAAATTCTAAACCTTTTTCTGGATCGGCAAGGAACTCTTTTATTTGTTCTAATTTGTCTCCAAAAAACTGCTCATCTCTTTTCGTCCACATCAATTTAGGGAGGAGGGGCATTGTGTTTCTTACTCGTCCTGCTTTCAAGCTGTAAACTTAATGTGAGCTGTATTGGCATATGGTCAGAATATATCTCGTCTAACACTTTGAAATCAACAATGTACTCTAACAGCTCAGATTTTACACAACAATAATCAATAACAGAACAGCCTGGGCCACTTATAAATGTTAGTTTACCCTCTTTATCATTTAAAGATTTAATACCCTCTTCATTATTAAAAGATTTTCATCGTCACATAATTCAAGCAAAATTTTCCCATTCGAGTTCATAACCGAATTTTTTGAATTTCGATTTAAACTAAACTGAGAACCTCTTGGCAACATTTCGTCATGAACAGATTGGGCATTCGCTAATCTCGCATTAAAATCCCCTATTAAAATAAATTTATAACTTGGATAATCATTTAATAATTTAGAAACCGTTCCTATTTCGGTACTCCAATTGTTTGCACTTAAATAAATGGGGAGCAAATAAAACTCTAAACCTGGCTTCCCAAAACAGATTACGTTCATATCATTTAATTTAACAAACTTGAATGAGTGCATATACTGAGTATTAGATTTTATCCCAAAAAGGGCACCTCCTTTAGCACGCCCAAATTTTGATTCTCTAATTGCATATTCCCAACATAAATTATACCCTACGAAAAAATTTTCAAAATATACAAAATCTTTCTCTTCGATATGTGTTTCAAATAAAAGAAAAATATCGTAACTTTTAATAAACTTAAAAAAATTTACCTCATCTTTTTTATTTTTTATCCCACACACATTGTAACTAATCACTGACACACACTTGACACTTTGACAGACAGACCTTTTCAGTTTCCCTGGTTAACTGCTGCCTGTTGTGCGCCATCCATCGAATATTTTTTATTCGTCATCATTTTCAGCACCTCCATGCCATCCTCCCCATCTTTGCATCATCCTAGGAGAACTTTCTATTATTGTATAGTAGAAAATCGTTGCCCACTTTAATCTTTGCTTCTTGGTCCATTTTCTTTATTTTGTATCTTATTTCCATCAATTTTTTCTTTCTATTTCTGCATTCCGGAGGTAAATCTTTAGTAATCCAAATGCTCGTTCCTTTTAATTTCTTAGCATTCATAAGTATTTGAGAAACATCATAATACTTAACGAACTCCACCATAACCATCCTACGTGTATCTTCTTTCTTTCCTATTTTAAATGCTCTATCGATTGTAATATCATCTTCAATACCCAAAACTGAGCCACACAATTCCTTAATTACTTTAACTTCTTCTCCATCCTTCATTGCTGGGAGGCCACCGAAGACGAGCCTATTCCTTCTTGCGAAAATACTTAAATTCTCAAGCGCAGATTTAAGCTGTAAATTTTGGGCATTCAAATTGTTGACTTCTGTCTTTATAAATTCATGTTCGCCTACTAATATAGATATTTGAGCCTCTATTCGCGCGAAATCTTCCTTATTAGGTAGTAATTTTATTTTTACATCAAGCATTTCATCAATTTTACTTAGGAACGTTGCCTGATGCATCTCTTTCTCGGAGCCCTCAATATACTGCAATTGTTTCTTAATAACTTGCTCTGGCGAGCTGTTAGATCTCCTCCGTTTATAATAAATATTAAAGGAGGCTGGTGAATTTTTAGTGATTTTACCTTTACCATTAGGCGAAGTACTCATAGATAGTCGAAGCCGATCCAATTAAGAAAATCTCAATCTTAATTCTCTATAATAAAGTTGCTAATTTAATAGAAAAAAGTGATAAGTAGAACGCAGTGCACAGCTACAACTTATAGTGGGCGAGGTGCGAGAAAGATAGAGATATTTCTCCCACTCCACAAACTACTCACTACTAACACTTAGGCAGATTCGACAGAGTAAATTCACTAAATATGAACTTTGCACCTAACTGTATCACTAAAATAACCAAATTATCTGTCTTTCTTTTAATTTCCTTCTATTTTTTATTAAATAACTGGAAAACCACTCGATAGAAATTATCCAAAATCTATACAATTATAACAACTAATATTTCCAAACTGTAAACAAAATTTGGCAAAAAAATTCGCTCAAGAACACGATCTAATTCACTTTAAAGCAGAAAAACAAGAAACACGTCCACACACCTTGAGTGCACAGAGCCAACGTGTATTTTTATACCCATATATATATATATATATATATATAATATATTAGTTAATAAACTAATAGTTAGTATAATATATTAGTTAATTTATACTAATAATATATTAGTATAAATATGTTAGTTTATAATAATATTGTATAATAGTTATTTACCCCTGTGGGTTCGGGGGTAGAATTGACCCACAGTGTCTTCCGCTTGTCGTAAGAGGCGACTCAAGGGGCAACTGTCCGTTGACCTAATTACCCTCTCCCATCTAGACCTTCCCAGCCACCTCCTAAGCCCTTTATCCTACTACCCCACCATTATTATTATTTTTTATTTATTTATTTATTTATCCGTATTGCCTTGTACGGTCCGGGAGGGATCCCAAAGGCTAGGAGAGATTAACTCTGATATAAAATAACAGGGGCAGCCTGGGCTCTTTGCTGCATTGAAAGCAACCAGGCTAGGGGACGGAAACCCTGATAAAAAATGACCTGGCCCGCCAGACAGTGGTTGAGCGTGGGGTCAACAACCCCCTTCGTAAAAAATCTAACCGTTATGAGTCCCCATAATGAAACACTGGATGGAAACAATGGTAAACGAAAACAGAACCTGGACTGGATATTTGCCACCTGGAATGTAAGGACAATGCTTCAGCCTGGCAAAATGGCTGAAGTAGCTGAACAAATTATTAAATTTAATATTGATGTGGTAACTCTACAGGAGATCAGATGGAGTGGACAAGGTAGGTTGGACAAAAAGGAATACTCCATATTCTACAGCGGAGCGAAGAAAACTGGACAAAGGGGGACTGGATTTTTATTAACTAAGAAAATACGTCGTAGCTTACTGCTTTTGGAACCAATTGGTGACAGGTTATGCAAAATTCGTTTGAAAGGTAAATTCAGAAATGTGACCTTAATTTCCGCCTACGCACCCACAGAAGAGAGTGATGATGATGTGAAGCTAGTTTTTTATCAACAACTGGAAAGAGCCCTTCAAGTGGCTCTAAAATACGATTCAAAAATTATATTAGGTGATCTGAATGTACAGGTGGGCAGGGAAATCTTTACACAAACAGTGGCTGGAGTACACTCGCTACATGACGTAACTAATGGTAATGGTAAGCTCTTATTATGTCAGTTTGCTGAGGCAAACAATACGTTAATTAAGAGTACCTGCTTCCCTCATAAAAACATACATATTGAAACATGGAAGGCACCGAATGGTACGTTAACCCAAATAGACCATGTGCTCATATCTAAACGCCACTCATCTTCAATTGTTGATGTTAGATCTGCCAGAGGACCTAATTGTGACTCCGACCACTTCCTGGCTAAAGTTACATTTAGGGTGCGCTTATCAGGCGTGAAAAAGGGGAAATTTCATTAAAGAAAAAATTGGAACTTAGAGAAACTTAAATAAACCGACAAGATGGATGAGTTTAAAGTCATTGGAGATAATAAAATGATTGAAGAACTTAAAAGAGAGGAGATTGAACGTGAAGGTGAAGATGTACGAATAGAAAAGAACTGCATAGAATCAAGAAGGTTATAGAGGAGACGACGGATATTGTTATTGGTGAAAAAGTGAAAGGAAGAGGCGAAGAATGGTTTGATGATGAGTGCCGGGAAGCGCTAAGGATAAGAAATGAACATAGGTCAAGCATGATGCCACGAGACAAAGTACAACTGATTATCACACATATCGTCGGAGAGCTAAATAGATAATGCGTAAAAAGAAGAAAGAATTTTTAAAGAAACAAATAGAACAGATTGAAGAATCAGAGTTGGGAATGAAACTAGGAAATTTTATGGAGCGATTAAATACACTAATCGAGGTTTTCAGCTTAAAACTGGTTCATGTAAAGACAAAAATGGAAAAATAATAACAGAAAAAGAAAAAGTTGTTGACAGATGGGGGTGGAGTACTTGGGGGGGGTAGAGATGGGACAGAGAAGTATTATGCTGTGAGGAAAATTCTAGTCAAGAGAGTAACTATGGCATATATGTGAATATGAGTTCAGTACTAAGTAATGAAAATGATATAGAACCGCCTGACATAGTAGAAGATCTCCGGGAATCAATTGATAAGTTAAGAAGCAACAAAGCACCTGATGAAGACTCTCTTTTTTTTTTTTTTTAATTTAAGGCGTCTCAACATCTGAGGTCATTTGCGCCCGGAGCCTTCTCAGTGCACTCCCGGCCTCCGGACAGTATTCTCCCGTTACAGACAACACTGTCCATCACCGGACAGTGAGCTCTAGGGGCTCCTAGGAAGAGAAAATCTAAGAGTAGCCAATGAACCAATGAAGATCTCCTGAGGTGCGATTATTGCTAGTTGAAAGACTCTCTTGTGGCCGAATTCTTTAAGAACAGCGGGGAAATTGTATTAAATCAATTATACTCGATGATATTTGAGATTTGGGAAAAAGAAAGAATGCCAGAGGAATGGGGTACTAGTTTAATATGCCCCATATACAAAAAAGGTGATAAGCTCCAATGTGAAAATTATCGAGGCATCTCACTCCTAAGCGTAGCTTATAAAATATTCTCTGATATATTGGTAAAAACCAAAGTTTTTGCTAAAAATGTGCTTAACGACTATCATGCGGTTTTAGGCGGGGGAAGGATACAACAGACCAGATTTTTGTAATGAGACAGCTGTTGGAAAAGTGCTGGGAATACAAACTTGACCTGCAATATCCTCTTTATTGATACCGCCAAGCTTTTGATCGTGTAGTCAGATATAAATTGATTGAGGCTTTACAAGAATTCCAGGTTTCCCATAAATTAATCAGACTAATTATAATGACTTGGAACAATAGTGACGGCAAGGTTCTTATTGGCAGTAACTTAAGCCATGATTTCCCTGGACGGGTATGAGGCAAGGTGACGCTCTCTCCGCTTCACTCTTCAATCTTGCCCTTCATAAAGTAGTGCAAAAGCTAAATATTACAGGAAACATCCTCCACTCACGTATCCAGGTGGGTGCGTATGCAGATGATATCTGCCTAGTAGCTCGGACTCCCATCCCTTAAGAAGCGTTTTCTTCTCTAGTCAAAGAAAGTAAGAAAATGGGCCATGTATTAATGAGAATAAAACCAAATATATGAACATCAGCTCGCGCCACAATACTGAGGCACTGATTGTGGATGGTTATACTTTTGAATGTGTTCAAAGCTTTACCTACTTGAGGACGTGGAAGAAGACCTCAAAGCCAGATGGAAGAAGAAGGCTCTGAATAGAAACGTATGGAGCGGCATTGTCAGGGAAGCCAAGGCCCACCCCGGACTGAAGTGCTACATGAAGAAGAAGAAGTTATTTACAAAACTCCAGGAGTGTCAGCTTTAGCAGCTATAACCTCCTAAAGGTAAATATATACATTTGTTTAAAGCCCAATATATAAATGATTTAGGTAAAAATTTTAAAAAACCCAAGCTATGTGCGGCCAATTCTTTATAGTAGAGCGCTCCTCACTCTCCTGTGCCTGAGCACAACCCCCAAGTCATAGTCCCCTATCACTCAGCAAAGTTGATTAGTGCTTAAATTGCAGCTGTCAAAAAATTTCTCTGTGGCGACTCTCATATAATCTTGAACATAGTCGAAGTTCGTAGAAACGTGCAGGTATATGATTCGGATATACCTGGGTGAGGAAGTTAACAATCTCAGGAGCTTATTTTGCATCACCTCAGCGAGCCGACAGTGGAATGACATGCCAGGCTCCAGGAGCGACAGGCACATAATAATAGTGGTCTAACCACTATCTTATAAAGCAAAATCTTATTCTCTTAGGAGAGACTAGACCCCCTACAAAACAAGGGAAATAACACCCGTAAGGCAGGTTATGTGGTTAGCAAAGGTGAGCCTCCGATCGAGAACCACGCCTAGATACTTGACAGTGACAGACCAAGGTATCGGCTGATCCCCAAAACTGACATGCCGATACAACGCCGGCCTGCGCCTGGTGAACAAAATAGCCTCAATTTTGAACGAGTTTATCTTAATTTTCCATCTACTGCAGAACCTCTCGACGCAGAGCATAGGCCTATCCAAACGGTTAACAATTGTGTCTAGTCTCCAGGAGGAGACATAGATAGCTATGTCGTCCGCGTAGAGAGCCAGTCTGACCTTCCTTGGGCGTGGCAGGAGGTTAAGGTAAATGAGAAAAAGGACTGGTCCTGTAATAGATCCTTGTGGAACTCCTGCAGTCACTTTGTGAGGTTGATATATATAATGGTTTTTATAGTTTGCTTTTGTTTATAAGTTTGTTATCATTTTAATTAAAAAATATGGTACAGTAGATAAATAAATATGATGCACTTTAAAGATAAGATTATTATTGAAAGCAATTTTATTTTCAGTTTGTTTGAGGGCACTTATCAGTTTAACAATAATCTGCTGTTAACTGAATCATGAATCATACATCGCCAACGATGTGAGGTTATATTGTGTTTATAAAGACAAAAAGAAGGTTATTGAACATTCATTTTTACGGTGTAACTCTATGCGCCATAGTGGTAAAACTTATTATTTCATTCAACAGAACTGGAACTTCTCTCCAAGATACTCCTCAGACCATTTCTGACATTCGCCTACCCAGTTTGGATAACAGCAATACATTGACGAAAGGAATACAGACTTTTCTAAATAAAGTACTAACAATTGCATTAAATTGCTAAGAATTGCATTGGTTTACCAGGAACACACACAAATACAAAAAGAACTGGACATTTCAGATATTCGTACACATATACCAAACTATCAGATAACTTCCTCCTAACCCTTCACACACTATCTTCAGCATCACACTATCACGTAGGCGAGCCTACAGCTTCTAGAAGATTGAAGGTGTTATCAGTCTTTGTGTCTTTATGGAGCGTAAACTTACGGTTTACTATTTTCTTGAAACTCAAAATTTTGTCAATCTATTTATTTCTAGTTAATTTTGTTTAGATGATAGAATTGTATAATAGCACTTTAGAGGAAAACATAACCCTACCACCCCCAAAAACTCCCTTAAATGAGTTTCCCAGAGAAATGTTTTAAATAAAAGTAGTAGTTCTTTTAGCTAATCGTTACAGCTGTTTTGGAGAAAATAGCAGAGAATTGAAAAATATTTTTCAGAAAAGAACGCACTTCCAGTCATCCGAATTCCTTTAACTCGGAATTTCAACAACACATTTAATTCTAATTAATATTATACAGATGACAGAATTGTATAAAATCTGAAGTAGCACTTAAGAGAAAAACATAACCCCACCCCTCCCCCAAAATTGCGCTTAAATGAATTTTCCGGGAGTAAAGTTTCAAATAAAAGTTGTAGCTCTTTGTATGTGTAGTTGATATACCAAGTTTAAAGAAAATAGTTGAAGCCATTTTGGAGAATATGGCAAAAAAGTAAAAAATCCTCAATAAAGTGGTACTTCCAGTCGAAGAATTTTGAAAGACAACTTATTGTCAGATTTCATGGTGATACCTAAACAGAATATCAAGTTTGAACTTTTTGCGATATTTCGTTTTTGAGCTATGCTGTTCACATACACACACACACCGAGACCATTTTCTAAAAATAACTTTTTTGGATTTAGAGGCCCTCAAAACATGTATTTCTGGTGAAAACTCGATGTCCAAAATTTGAACGATCACAATATTTCCTCTTGCTGGAAATAACAGAAAAAATAAATTAATTTTTGAAGTATTTAACAAAAAAGTTTCGCCATCATTGTACTATAATGTTTGTTGTACTGTATATTTAATGGTACTATATGTTTGTTGTATTGTATATTCACTCACTTATTAACAGTATTGTGATAAAAGATTGCACAGCAAAAGTTAGCAAAATGTAAGTGTGATAAATATAACATTAAATAACCTAACAGGAAATGAATGCATATCGACATTGTTGGAATTACATATTTCGTTATTCACTTAAATATTGTGTGGTGAAACTACATGTTTGACCCTTCATTATCAAATGCGTCGTTCTATGTATTTCATTGTAAATTTACAATATTTCTGCCGTTCCTCAGCCCAATTTTTCATTCATAATACCTATTTTATCTGCTCGACACATAGCAACTTATTCTAAATTCTGGCAAAATACATTTTTGCAACAATAATGACAGAGTTTGAGCGTCTTAATAAAGCTTTTCACGTGATTTCCTGCGCAATATCTCTGTTTCGTATTAATGGTTTCTAAGAGTTTAATGTTGAAAGAAAATCAAATATATTGAAATCAATAAATTCTTTAAAAACAATACTTTTCAACTATACCAACAAAATTCTTTATTGAAGTATAGAGTATTATAAATATAGAACGAAAACAAATCATAATAACGTCATTAAGATAAAGACTTGCTGTTGTTTGGTATTACAGCTGCTCCTAATTTAATCATTTTATTAACTGTTGTAATTTTTTACTTTTTTTTTTAATTTCCCAGTTTTCTCAGCATTTCTACACTTTTTGTCTGTTCAATAAATATTTAGCAAGAAAAAATAATATTAAAAAGAAAAAATCTATTGAACTTACATGAGACAGCAAAAATGATGTTCGTTGTTGGTTTAACCTTGGACAGATGATGACCTACTTATTTCTATATGTGAGACTAGCGGCTGAGAGGGACGATTTCATCCTTTATAGTGCTTAATTATTCTTATAATATTAAAGATACAGATAAAAAATAGAGAAAAAAGTGTACTTTTTCCGGATGTGACGTAACATTGATAAAAACGTCAGCCCAATGAACTACGCACATGGTACAAGGAAAACTGTTCGTAGTTTCTATATGAACGTATTTTACATTCTTTGTTTTCCATGTCGTCAGTATTCTCATGGTGGTATTTTTATTTTCTCTTATTACTATAGGAGATGATAACTTACTGGATCTTAAGTGTAACTATTTAAAAATGCCGATTTTTTTTTTTGGAGGCCCCAAAGAGATAATGGCTAATGAAGTAAGCTCTTGATATTTTTTAAGATGAACCAGACTTCCCATTTGCAGTGACTCCATAAAACGCTGTTACTACCTTCCACCGAAATTAAATACCTGAACATCCATTGGTCCCAAGCTTTCGCGATCTATTTGAGGGCCTAGGCATGTTGGTATCAAAGGACACTCCTTGCCGATAAAGCTGTCAAAGAAGCTCAACATTTTGTGGTGTCTTTGAACGAAATGTTACCAGTAATGGATCTGAATATTTTCCCTACGGTGATGTTCTTACAGAAATAGATACGCGAACGGAAATTACTAAACTCATCAAATAAGTTGAGGCAGATCAGAGAGTTATCTATTCCTTAGTCTACAACATCAAGACAACCACGAATGGGAGGAAGTGGTACAGAAGTACAGAATCATAACCGGCTAACTGCAGCCCAGTTGTTCTCAAGATATCACGAAGGGAATGTGAGCAATGTAGACTTCCTGTTATGGTGAGTCACATATTTCAGAACTGTGGGAAGAATCATCCTGCAGACAGCAGGATTTACAGTAATTAGAAGAGATGATTGGAAGCAAGGAACAAGAAAGAGAGAAAGTCCTTAAATTAAGTCCTGAGTAAGTCTCCCTGCTATCGAGTTTAGGACAGTAAGACCTGATAAATTTTGGCAATTTATAAGAAGGATTGTTTGCAAGCGACTAAGATAGTAACAATGATTAGGTTTAGTCAGATAGGTCAGAGGTGCGCAAAAAGAACCGTTGTTGTTGCACCGTTAATAAACAATACAATATTTCTGGGAAAATTTATTTTTAGGAGGGGGACCTGCAAACTATATTGTTATGTTAAAAAACCGCAGCAATTAGTTTTAACAGCGTAATTCAGAATGCTTTACTGTAGTTTGTATTACATCAATTGAATGTAATATTATTTTTGCTGCATTAAATTAAATTCCAAGAAAATGCATTTATAATACATAAACATCGATAAAGAACTGAAACATTGACCTTTTTTCTTTCTTATTAACCTTTGATATATCTTTAAATATAAATCGTTAACAATAATTTTATTTTTGCTGTCTTCTCTTGGATCTTTGACATTAGCAAACAGATACCCAGTTTATTGTAGATCCTTTATATAACAAATGTTCATAGTGAAATAACAAGTGAATTAAATTTATGAACTGTGTGAAATGTAGGATAAGAGTTGCAAATTAACCCTTTGAAAATAGTCTAGACAAAACCGAATGCTTGGGGAGGAAATAGAAAATCTACTAGTCAACAAACTGTCTACAGTTTAATCATTACCAATATTTTCATAACAAAAAATGGAATGTTATATTCTTTAATTTATTACTTTACAAAACATTCTTATAGAGTATTACTATTGCAAATTCAAAACATTTTTGGACGGCCGGGTCAAACAGAAATCTCAAATCATAATATATCAAACGTATAACTACTCAATTTCAATATCTTGAAACGTTCGCAATATTTGCTCTTAAGAGAACTGGATTCGCAAGGTAAGATATGATGCAGCATTGAATTCGTTTCCATCAAGACCTTGGATTTTATACGGTATGTGAGCAATATATGTAGATTGTAGTGCGTCAGTGTGTACAGTTTATATAATAATATATAGTGTGCTAGTTATCTTGGTCACGACACATGATCGATGTTTGGATGAGACAAAAAAAAGAAATGACAGTTATTTTAATATAGGTAAAGGAAGGGATGCAGAGCAGAGGGAAGTATAAATGTCGTGAAATGCATAACAATACATCCGCAAGATGATGGTACCACAAAATTTTACATTCACACTTACCAGTACATATAAATGGAGATGAAAGTAGAAATAATCTACATGGTATAGCAAGCAATACGTTTATCACCATATAATCGACAAATAAATATTTCTACGTCTAGTTATTTGTTTATTTAAGCGAAAAAAGAATGTATATTTGAAGAAAAACAGAAAAAGTGTATTTGTTAATCAGGGTGTTAATAGCTAGCACAATATATTTATTTATTTATATTCATATATACGGGCGGAGCCCAATAACTAAAAAAATACAAATTTGAGTACAAAATATTAATTACACAGTTATTGTCCAACTTATACTAACTACAGTAATAATAATGATAATAAAACATATATACAAAATGTTCAAAACACTATACAAGATAATAGAAACTTGATAAAACTACATATGTACAAGAATATAGTAGAATACATAAAACTGCCAAAAATATTTATTTCAAATACATAGAAGGAACTATAAGTATTATTTATGTGAACATTCACTTCTTATTATGCGACCATGGCTGTGGAGGAGAAATGTAAGAAGAGCAGACTTAATGCTATGAGAGGAAGAATGAAAAATGTCCAGATAAGGGAACTGTTGAATGATATTATTGGTAATTCTACTTAGTCGATTAAGACCAGAATGTAGGAGATAATTATAGGAGAGATGAGGTACATATACAATAAATTAGCTCTTGTTTATGATGTATTTCTTTATTCGTATAAAATATAAAAATAAGTAGAATATTTCACTCGTACTGTCCTCGTAAAAATGAACTGGGTGTCCGGCAATAGTAAAATAAACGGAAGTTGCGCAAAGAAAAATACAGGAAATACTACTCCCTCTCGTGCGATTTCAACAACTGAATAGTACGAAGTAAGTGAAAAAGCTATTTTTGGAAAAATTTCAAAATAATTTGGTAGTCTGTTCACTTGTGATTAACGAAATTAATAGAATATTGTTTCTTAAAGCCAGAAAATCGTAAAGGTTTCATGAGGTGTGAGCATTTTCAATATTAAATCCGTTATTTTAGTAGATAAAGATCGACTTTCTCTCACTCCAAATCATACAATTTCATTAACAAATTTTCTTTAAGATTGCAACGTTTACAATGTCAAGTTGAGCTGGTCGTATAAAAAGGTAGTAGGGATTTATACTTGTATGGAGCACTCTCTGTCAAAACCATCAAAGCTGTTGCAGTTTAAATTTAAACTTAACTGACAGATCTCCAACCCCTCTAAAACAATTTTTTTTCTGAAAATGTTTCCAAAAAATGTGATATTGATATGATTTTACTAAATATGTTTAATGGTATATTAAGCTGGCTACACACGTAACTGCATACTTGAACGGTATACATGCGCAGTAACTTAAACTGCAATGACAAGCTGGAAGACACCTTTCTGATCTGTTCAATATATTCACCAATTATAAAACATCATTTATCCCAGTCTATATCTAAAATAGATAATTACATTAATTTATCTAGTATTTTCTCAATCAGATAAATCCAATATTTAAATAGTTTATATTATTACACCGTAGAATCATTTAAGTTAACACATCTTTTATAGTGAGTAATAATTAAGAATGCATACAGCCCTTTATAATTCTTATAGAATGTTTATATTTTACTTAAATTTATTACAGAATTCATATTTTCATTTTATTACTCTGGTAATTTTTTTGTAAAAACTGATGGAAAAAACAGAGAAAAAGTAAAATATTCTATTTTTGTTTGTATTTTAGAAGAAATATTGTAATCGTGTCAAATTTTCGATATCGAGTTTTCATCGGAAATATCCGTCTTGAGGTCCTCTGAGTCCAAAACCGTAGGTTTTAGCATCTCGTCTCTCTCTCTCTCTCTCTCTGTGGGTGTGTGTGTGTAGGACAGCATATCTCAAAAACGAAAAATCGCAGAATGTTTAAAATTATTATTTCGTTAAAGTGCTACCAGGAGACCCGAGAATAAGCTTTTCGTAAACATCGTTTAACCGGAAGTGCCACTTTACTAATAATTTTTTCAGTTTTTTGTGATTTTCTCGAACATGGCTCCAACGATTTTCTTTAAACTAAGTACGTCTATTAAGAGCTACAACTTTTATTTGAAACATTTCTCCGGATAAACTCATTTAAGGGGGCTTTTTTGGGAGGGTTGGGTTATGATTTCCTCTAAAGTGCTATCTTAGTTAATTATACAATTCTACCATCCAAACAAAATTAATTAGAAATAAATAGATTGCCAAAATTCCAAGTTTCAAGAAAAATTTTTAAACCGGAAGTGCATTCCGGTCTAAACAGTTTTTTTTTAGTTGCGCTATTTTATCCATAATAACTCTTGACGAATTTCATTAAATTTGATACACTAACTATAAAATTTGTCAGTTACAATTTTGTAAACTGAGAGAAAGTTGTGTGAATGTTTCACACCAGATTTTTTTCTACGCTAGCTAGAAAACGAATTTTTTTTTTTATGACAGTTAGATTTGGAAGAATATTAGTTTGATCAGTATTACTGTTCTCTGTAAATGACCTGAAAAGAGTTTGTGTAGATGTAGAAAAGATATTATTTTTATTTCTTTATCCCCGTGTAGATAACTCACAGTATTAAGGGTTTTACCTGTTTATTCCTTTAGAAACAAAGTATAATCTTAAGTATTCTTTATCTCCTTTTTCTTTATAAAATTATGGATGAAACATATATACGTATATATTTTATTTATCTACTTATTATTTTATTAACTATTAATTATGGAGATATAACAGGATATGAATTTTTTTTTTTAATTGTTCTCAGGTCTCAATAATAATTAGGCTTGTATTTTTGTAAATTTGCTATTGTATAAAGGTTTTCTTTCATATCTTCCAGAAGTATGTTTATTCTACAATTTTATCCGATGCAAAGTGTTGGTAATTTTTTTTGTTTACTACTTTACGTTATTTATTTATATTATTTTTGTCATTATACTCCGTATATTATCTATTATTATGGTTCTATTATCTGCGCAATTGTAAGAACAACTGTTATGCTCATAGTTCTATTTTATTTTTTATTACAATTTTGTTTCCCTCCACTTTACATTTCAAATTTTTATCACTTCATGTACATATAAATAAGATTACAATAATCTCTCAAATTAGACTAGCCTCCACGACTCATACCAGGATATATACTAATAACTTAAAAATATGTTTTTAATAATGGTAACTGCCCTAATTGTTTCTCTACAGAAAAAGATAATCTAATTCATTTGCTGTTAAAGTGTAAATTCTTTACATTCTTAGAAATAAGTATATATCAAAATATATAAATCATAATAACAGTGACACTGATGAATTTGTTAAATATCACTTCAGTCAAACATTTGAATGATTTGTATCTATTTATTGTGAACAGTTTGAAATTAAGAAATAAGACTAATCTGATTTTGTATTAGTTTAATTTTTTATTTTATAACTATTGTTATTTATATCTGTACATTGTATTCTTTCTGATGTACTAAGATTACAGCAAATCCCTACAATAAGCTAATCCCTCAGATGTAGGAATAAATAAATAAATTATAATTTTGTTAAGATAAATGTAATTATCAAAACAGAACTCCTGTCATGTGTAATTTTACATAAAATACACTATCTATCTGCATTTTATCTGTACAGTGAGAATTCCAAAGAAAATCGTTGCCGATTCCGAAAAATTTCCAAAAAACTCAAAAACCTATTCTGTAAACTCTGACCTATTCTGTAGTGATCAACCGATTTTCATCAAATCTGGAATTCCATCAACCCTACAATCCCTATAAAATCCATTTAATTTCCCGGGAAAATGTTTCATATAGAAATTATTGGCATTTATGTGTGTAGATAATACAGGAAGTTAAAAGAAAATCGAGAGCCGTTTTAGAAAAAACGTGAAAAATAAATTCGCACTTCCGGTTGATGGAGTTTGCCCAAAGCCTTCGTAGCAGATGCAGTGCCATAGTTTATTCGAAGTAATATTAAATAGTACATCCCCAATTTTAGAATTACCTAAAAATCGATCGGCCTAATCAACCACTAAAATAGTACCTACCTCAAGTTCGTGTCTACTTAAGATATCGAGTGGTAAAAATAATTAGAAATTGGTAAAACTAATTCTTCAAAGAATTATAAAAGAGTAATAAAAGTAGTTCCTGTAATGTGTACAAAAAGACAGAAGAAAAAAGCTGTTAAACAACCACCTGTTGCGCCTATCAAATTTAGTTCATTTCTTAAAGCCTAAATACACATTGGAGGAATGTTTACTAGACGTTTAGATTTAGATTCTTTTGGGGGACAGTGCACTGCGCCACAACGAAAGATCTATGGTGTTAAAATCATACTTTGTATTGAATTAGTACTTATAAAAAAAGCATAACGCTACTATTCCCTCAGAACCCCCCTCAATTTTTTTGGGAAAATGTTGTAAGTAAAAGTGATAGGTATTCATGTATTTTGATAGTATACGAAGATTAAGAAAATCATTAAGCCGTTTTCGAGAAAATCGAAAAACGGAAAAAAAAATTCAATAAAGTCGCACTTCCGGTTGGTTCATGGTTCTGCCCGAAACTTACATATCAAATTCGATGATAGTACTAAACAGAATACCAAATTTGAGCTTCCTGTGATCTGGGATAGGACTAAACTTCCCAGATAAGAGAACGTTTTTCAACCAATAAGGAAGAATAAATCGAGAAATATAGCATAAGAGGGATCCATTCGAAAAGAATCGTTCCTTCAGAGTATCTACAGTACGAATCAAGCAGTGGATATTTTATTTTGCTTAAAAAAGAGATGGTAACAGATACCTCGGGGGTTCTTCATTTTAACAAAACAACAGCCTTTTTTTAACCTATCTCCCTAAAAATTAGGACTATTACAAAAAGTTTACTAACAACATAAATATTGTAAACTTCACTTTTGAAATTTGTAGGAGTTTCCTAAAAATTTCGTCTGTTAAAAATATATCAAGGAGAGGCTCCCAAAATAAAAAAATTAGACAAAACATAAATTAATGAATTTTTGTTCCCCAATTTTAGCCATACGTCATTGGAAGAATCTATGTATCATGTTAGAATACCGACAGTCTACTTTCAAATCAAACTGCGTAATACAAGCCAAATAAAAAAAAATTATTCTAATAGTTACCGACTTGGTTTTTGTACAATTTTCAAACAAAAATTCAGAAAAAATCCTTTTAAATCATCAAAATGCCTGATCATTTACTTAAAAAAAAAGGTTAAATGTTTACAAATAAACCAGGGGAGAACTGACAAAATTACACTAAGGTTACAAAGGTTTCATTTTACAAGATACACACAAACATTCTGATCTCACTTATTTACTGTTAATTTTCATAAACACAGTTCTAAGAATATATATATTAACAGAAAACATTAAAAAAATATTTAAAAAAAAAATTAACACTTCCAACTAATATTAATATTATGGTAAATTACTGGTTAAAAATAACTCACCTTGTTTTTTCTTTATCAGTAAGCCTACTGATAACCGTTCTATGTAAATCAAAGAAAGATTTATATAAAAAATATTTAAATAACTAATAGAATTTCTAAACACAGTAAACGGACAAATAAGAAAATTAAATGCAATAAGCAAAATAAGTCTACCAACCAGCAGTAAATACTTATTAACTACTAAAGCATTATGTCTGCTCCCTTTCAACTGTTATAAATTAACTTAAGCAAACCGGTATTCGTGGACAGAGCGAGACACTAGTCGTATTCTAATCCAATGAAATTTTAATTTCTTCTGGGAATCACACGACTACTCGATTAGTCATGCAGGAAATCTGGAACGGCCTCTGTTGCGTAAGGATGACAAAATAAGCATAAATATGATTGAAAAATTCAAAATGAAAAAGAATTAATTTCAACAAGAGGATGTATTCCTGCCTGATTAAACCATGTTAGCAATCAGTTTAACTAACCGATTTTGACATTCGACATTTTGTCTCTCAGATTTTTTTTTTACTAATAAAATTCAGTATTATAGGTCCAAAAAATTCTTGTAAAGTTCAATTTGTCATTTTTTTTCTTATTTGGTTCCCGCTCTGGTAATTTCGCTTGGGTTATGTTATACTAAATGTTCTCTCTTCTTCCATAACTTTTCAATCGATTTATTATTTTATAAAACCACACATTTTTTTTTTTCGATCTGTGCATAATGTTTTAAGAATTTCTTCCATTTATCTACCTTTGTAAACTTTTTTTTCCATAAGGGAAAACATACTAGCAATTTTTTCTAGCAGCTAAAAGGTACCCAACCCTTTTTCCCGACAATCACACTCTTCCAATACATAGGTCCTGTAGAAATTGTTGATCATGCAACTATTCGGGTTTATATAAAGTGTGGTCTATAACGAATGTAAAAAACTTTGGGAACTTGTTGGGAGTCATTTTATACAAAAAATGTTATATGAACATACGTCCGTTCAAAGTAGTTCGATCAATTACAGAACTATAAGAGTTCAAAGTTTTAGTATTTATATCTATTTACCAATGAAAACAAAACAAAATCGTTAGCAATTGTTATTTTTTATAACAGCAAAATTAAGTTACTCATAAAAATTACTCAGAATGTGCTCCTTGAGAGCAAGCTCGACACCTGCGAATCACAGAGTCACAAACACGTACCGTCCCATTATTGTTGCGAATTTGATTGGCAGCATCCATTATTGTTTCGAGTAACTGTGTTTATTTCAATAGCTCGTGTGTATACGAGCTGCTTTAGGTGGCGCAAAATTTAAAAATCAAGAGGATTTAGGTTTTGGATCGACTTTGGAGGCCAAGCGATAGGGCATCCACACATACTATATGTAATAGCGTAATGCCTATTTAACCACTTAGTTACTTGCCTACCATAGTGTGCTGGAGCATCATCGTGTTGGTACCACATTTGTTGCCGCCTCTCGCACGGAGACTTTTTTCTTTCCTTGGAAACTGTTTCTAGTGGCGTAAAAAAACCTTCCTCCCGCACCTATCCTCTCTCTTACTTCACCTAACTTCTTCATTTAGATGGACACCCAGGCATATAAACGTTTTCACTTGCTCTAATACCGAATCCCAGGCCTTCATTTCTATTATCCTGTTATTCAGCCTTTTCTTTCTCTTCAACCAGAACGTTAATACTGAACTGGAGGTTCTTTTCAGAATCTGCTGCTACTAGCATATCTTCAGTGTATGCAAGTACACCAATTCCCACTCTCTGTAGAATATCTGTATCCTTTGTGTAACAATTTTTAATTATCTCGTCCAACACGAGAAAAAATAGAAAGAGACTTAAAATACATCCTTGTTTTATACCCTGGGTTATGATAAACTCTCCAGACGTTAGATATGTAATACATACATAATTTCTTGTTTTCTGGTATACGCTTTGGATAGCCAATGACAACCCCATTTTAACCCCTTTCTCGTTCAATGTCTGCAGATAATGCTTCTTGGAACCGAGTCGAAGGCCTGTAAATCAGCCCTAAAGGATATAAAATAAACCCTTTTTACCTAGCAGGATATGGAGAAATAACATGATTTGAAAAAAGATTCGATATGATGCAAAAAAGTATACACATATTTGAATGTGCTGAGCAGACGTTTCAAATGATCAGTACAAATATTGAATTGGTTAAAAAAACAAAAAAAAAACGTAAATTAATTGGTAAAATGTAATATATCTGATTAAATGATTTAATTAGCTCAGTAGTTTAAAAAAAAAAATTGCTCTGAATTGCCGTATATGCAATTCTTTGTTTAGGGCGCTGCAAAAATTATATTCTAAAATCTGTTTACATAATATCATTAACTATAAACATATAATTTTCTACAAGTTGTGAATAAAAAAAGTATATATACATTAACATTTCGAAAAGTTCCTTTTTATTTTCAGAAATTTACAAATTTATTATTGATAGTTTTGGGTGGGCTATACATATTTTATGGAAGAAAATACAATATTAATGGGTTTTTTGAAAAGAACAACACATTTGGATCAAAGTTACTTGTGTGGTTAACATGTAGGTAGAGATTGTCTTTTTTCCCCATTTTGTTAAATATTAAAAAAAACTTGCTTTCCCAAATAAAGAAACAAAATATGGCACTTTCATAAAATAATGAAAACAAAAAAAAATTCAATGCAAATTTTTATTATAATACTTTTTTTCAAATTGCACTACAACATATTATGTTGTCCATTTATATCACAATTAGGCAACAGCAACTAGAAAAACAATAAATGAGGAAGCTTGTGGTTCAAATAAATAATGAAGATTTTACATTGACAAGTGGGGGCAACTAAGTGGCGTTACTATGACTTGCCAAATCAGATATTCTATTTCCTTGCCGGCCAGAATCTTGTTGTTCAGCTTGCTTAATTGAGAATATGGAACCAAATAGTACGTGCTGGATAACAGGAAACTTGCTTAACACCTATTAAGAAAAATAGTAATTATTTAATAAACAAAAATTAAATTTTTTTAATTGTAGATTTTTTTAGAGATAGCCAGCTTCAATTTGTAGTCATCGCAGGTTTCAGGCGTTCGTCCATCTTCAGAATGTCTTCATAAACACACGACTGGTATAACACATGATACATATTTTTTTGGCCAAATGAAATAGACAGATATGTTTAATATCATATTGGGTGGTAGGAAATCATTAACACATTTTTCTATAACAAAACCCCTTATAGGAGGACTTTAAGCGTAGCGCGATGGGATATTATGGAACTAGAAAAGGGTAAAGGACAGTGATTATCCCGTATAGAGCTTTAGAAAGGAATTCTGAAGATGGACGAATCCCAAAGATCTGAGAGATTGACCTGTAAAGCTAAATCAACCAGAAAGATCTACTGCGGCTCCCGTAGGTGTTGTTGTTTGTACACAGAGTGTGTCTCCTTAAAGTGATCAAAGCGTAATTGCTAGTGAAAGTGAGTGGTGGTGAGCAAGACTTTATTACCTGGGTGCGCTATATCCAAGTAGTTGCACATACATCAACTTCCTCTGGAAGTCCTATGTGTATTGTGTAATGTTGGAGTCGTTCCTATAAGTGTTGTTCAATACCCTCTGCGAGAATACTATATTAGGTCCATTTTAAAAATTTCCTCCTATTTTAATAGCTTGTTGTAAACATAGTTGTGTAATATTTAAAAGCAAACTGAGATAGTCTTTTGCCCTAAACGAGTTTTCTGTAAGTTTTAGTCGATTACAGAAACAGAGAAATCCTACAAACAGATTAATATTTCTGATACAAGTTTAAGCGAACGAAGCAAGTGGCAAGATATTTATACACTTCGTAATACGGTTCTACTAAAGGAACAATATAGTTGTGAAAGTATCAAATTTAAAGCAAATCGTTTTACTGGAAATCTCTCATAACACTTTCCTTTTTTCCATTTTTTTTTATTTTCTCGAAAACAGCTCTTCAGCTGTTTCTTGAACTTATTATATGTACTATACATACGTACCTATGACTTTTATTTAGAACATTTTTATGAAATAAATGACTTTACGCGTATTCTGGATCAGAGCTGGAACGTTAGGATTTCCTCTATAATACCTCATCGTATTATATACTCCCTACTGGAAGTTATGAGAACTAAACAATTACTAGAACTTTCGATTTTTAAAAAACTGCCAATCAGGGAAATTCGAGAAAGTAAGCCTTGCATCAAATATTGATTACTTTGGACTGTTCTGAAAATGTTATCTCTTTATCAAATATAAAAAAATATTTTTCTGGAAATGTATTAAAAACATGGAATTAAATATGTAGAGAGTATAATACCATATCAGTTATATGACATTGTTATTGCAGCTTCCTTTTGTGGCGGCGTTTGTATCTTACAAAAAAAATCTGATGTGAAACACTCACACAACTTTCTCTTACTCCATTTCTCAAAATTATAGTGGACAAATTTTATGGTTAGTGTTACTTAATTTAATGAAATTCGTCGAAAACTGAAAAAACTATTCAGTAAAAGCGCACTTCTGGTTTACTGATTTTCATGAAACTCGGAATTTGGCCATCTATTTATTTCTAATTAATTTTGTTTGGATGATAGAATTGTATAATCAACTATGATAGCACTTCAGAGAAAAGTATAACCCCACCCCTCCCCTAAAAGTGCCCTTAAATGAAATTTCCCAGAAAAATGTTTTAAATAAAAGTTGTACATCTTTGTATGTGTAGTTTATATAAGAAGTTACAAGAATATTGTCGGAGCCATTCTTGAGAAAATCGCGAAAAAGTGAAAAATCATTTAGTAAAGTGGCAATGTAAACGCACTTCCGGTTATCCGATTTTTTCTAACTCGGAATTTCAACAACACATTTAATTCTAATTAACATTATTTAGATGAAAGAATTGTATAATAAACTGAAATAGCACTTTAGAGGAAACCGTAACCCCTCCCTTCCCCCATAAGTACCCTTAATTGAATTTTCCCGGAGAATGTTTCAAATAAAATTGTAGCTCTTTGTATGTGTAGTTGATCTACCAAGTTTGAAAGTGGTACTTCCGGTTGAGGAATTTGGACAGATAACGTACTGCCAGATCCCATGGTGATACCTAAATGGAATATCAAGTTTCAACTTTCTACGGTTTTTTGATTTTGAGCTATGCTGTGCACATACACACACACACACACACACACACACAAACAGACCCTTTGCTAAAAACCACTTTTTTGGACTCCAGGGACCTCAAAACGGATATTTCTGGTGAAAACTCGATATCGAAAATTTGACACGTTTACAATACTTCCTCTTACTAGGAGTAAGAGAAAGTAATAAGAATATGAAGCATACAGTGAGTCTTTTAGTAGTGAATTAGAGTTAAGAGATTGAGTTAGAAATCTGCTAGTCAAATTAATTGAACAAATCAACTTCCTCTGGGGCACCAACTGTATTCTTTGATACTGATACAGAAGCACTGTACAGGTTATTAAACTGAAATACCTGCGTGAATGTAAACCTCCACAGCTTTGTTGCTAATATTTCTCTTAGGACCATACTTAGGTATTAGATATAGAAAGCGGCCATAAAGCCAAATCAACTGCGACCTAAAAGAATTGCTGTGCTTTCTAGGGAATCAGTGTCTACTGGAAGTACATAATCTGCAAGTTGAGGGGGCGCATGTATATATGGTGTGCTAGAGTTGGTCTAGGAGTACATTAAACTCAAGTAGTGCATATCTGCAAGTCTACTTATATTTTGTAAGTGTTGGAATATCAGAGTATGTTTTTCAAGTTGTTAGGCTAGGATAGTCGCAAATGTGACAGGGTCCTGGGTTCCTGATGGGCTAGGATCACTTTTAAGCAAAAATATCATGATAAAGTGCTAATTTCTCAATTAAGTAATAACTTTTCTTACCTCTCCTTTGTACATTTTCAGAAGACCAGAGTTTACTTTATCCCATGATGCAATTCCACTGATATTCCACAACTGATTCGAATGTTCTGCGAATGGGCCAATTTTAACCTACAATTGATTGAATTGAGCACTTTCTGTAAACATTTATTCTGACTACTGGTGGAATAATTTAGAGTACGTCAACTTTTTTGACGTGAATATGTAAAATGAAGCTTGGAAATCTGGAAAGTAACTCATACGTTGGTAATTATAATCGACATAAATGACACTGATTGCACAATTCACTAAATTAAGTTTCCATTCCTTTCTTGAGCTTCCATTTCAATCTTAGATCTAAACGAACAGTAATTATTTAATTTTTCTAAAGTTACCTCCAATATATATTCAATGCAGGATATAAACATATAATCACTGGAATATTTAGAAATATATTCTGGCAACATGAAACGAGACGGTTCCAAATGTGGATGGCCTACAAACAATAAAATTTATATTCCCACAATGAACTTCAAAAAATTTAAAAAAAGAAGTCAAATAGTGTATTTTAAATTTGCTTGTATGATTTATTAAATTTCTCAAAGTGAATGTTAGCACTTATACCTATAAGTTGTGCACTACCCCAGATAAATGGAATGAACTGAAAATCGTCCAGAGCCCAAACGCCTCTTGATCCAGCAGGTTCCATATTATACACTCTTTGTAAATGCCTAACAACATCTAAATACCTAAATAACATTTAACCACATTATTGGACTCATTCATTTATTAAAATATTAATATAAAAGATGCAACCTTCGTAGAAATGTGAAAAAATTATTTCATGGTAAATCACTAAAAACTAATGCAATACCTTGGAAAAATATAACAGACAACCGCTAATTTATCCTGTTCAGTAAAAGCTCCAATTTTAAATAATCCACACAAAAACATGCAAAAGGACATTTCATGACCAGTACCATAATCTATCCTGGTTGAATTCCCAAAACTTTCTTGTAAATAGTATTTAAGCTCTGATAAAGCAATATGAAAACGATCTGCTAAAGTGAAATGTAAGAGATCATCCATTTCCTGAAAAAAAGGAAGGAATACTCTTTACTAGAAATCTAAATGTATGTTTTTAAAGTTATCAGAGAATGAATGCCATTTGATTCCATGGCATCACAAGAATAAGAACCAAATAGTATTCATAAGCCGACAGAACCTCAACATCCATTTTACAGTATTCATAAGTTACTAATGTAATCTTATGAAAATACCTTCTTCAACCTGTCATACCAAGTTCTAAACGCTTTGTTACCAAACCGCTGAGGTTGTTCTATGGGCGGAATTTCTGATACCCAGCCTTTAAATGTAGTAAGAAGTGCCAAAATTGCTTCTACTGCTGGTGATTTTGGATACTGTCCTCTACAGGTTTTACCTCTAACTTCCTCATTCATAGCATTTATAAAGCCAAAATATTCCTACAAAATGAAAAAATGATAAATAGATGTTTTCAATAATAAAGCTAACATACCTTATACTCACGAAATATGCTTCAAACCTAAATAAACCTAATAAAGGCAACAGACCTAATTACTCACGAAATATGCTTCAGATTTCTCCCACATTACCATATCTTGGATATTTAATACGGCTCTTCTCGGAATAACAAATTCATGATCATCAGAGAGAACGTGGCTATAATCCGTAACTAAAAACAAGTTGCAAATTGGTTTAAAGAAAAGAACTGCTTAATACAAGAAGTACATCAAATGATCTTACAACTTACAAAAAGAAACCATTGTTCCAGAAGTATTGAAAATGTTTATTTGAATTATACGATTAGTAAATGATGGATTCCTCACTTTAAAACTTGCAAAACTGGAAAACTATCAGTGGCAGAATCCACTGCAACATTCATTCGTCGTATGTAATAATGTATAGCCTGTTCTAGAAGTGAGAGGTTATGAATCGAGGGAGGTTATGTTTTCTTTATTTCTAAGTTTGCTAAAAAGGTATTGTAACTAATTATTTTTTCCTTCCTTAGCTAAATAATGCTGCGCGAATTATTTAGATATTCATTCTCAGTCTTACCTCAGAAGGCAAGTTAGCTATGACTTTTTATAAACATTTTCTAAGTAAAATCAAAATAGTACCTTCTCCTTTACTTATTAATCCTCGTATATTTTTTTTTTCAACTCACCAAATGAATTCTTTAAAAAGGAATAAAGTATATTTAAGACGCGAAAGTAATGCGGATCAGTTCCAGGCAACATTTAATTGGCGTTATAATGGCCTAAATATTGAAAGAGAATTCAATTTTAATAGAAGAATAAAAGAAAAACTGGAAGATTTTTTAGGCAGAATAAAGACAAATGTCGAAAAAGTGGTTTTTAATAAAGTTAAAAGAAAAAAGAAATCTTCACCTGAAAATGTGAACAATTTAGAAGGGGACATTTGTGTAAAAGTGTACTTTGAAGCATCAGAAATATCTCCTGATGAAATTTGTGAACAGGTATTTTTCAGTGATGTATATGACGTCAATAAATTGACCCTTAAGGTGCTAGATACCGATTATGATGTAGTAGTGAATTCTCCATGGATTGTAAGATTAACATTACCTTCGTCAATAATGGCTGGTTTTCCTGTCTATCCTTTAATAGACATAAAGTTTGGTAATAAAAACAACAGCAAATTAACTTGGTACAGGCTGTGCAATGCAAGTAATGATTGGATTGAAGTTGGAACAGGTTTAGTTTACACTCCATCGAATGAAGAAATAGGGCACAAATTGAAACTGTGCTGTGTACCAGGCAATGGACGCATTTTTGGTTCAGAATTAACCGTTGAAGCAAATGGAAATGTTGAGGCTGGCCCAGGATTGTGTCCTTTCAATTCTAGGCAGGCATATACCAAGGAAATTCTACCTCTAGAAAGGTAACTCTGGTTCAAATTGGTTTTCAAAGCGTCATGCCTTAAAATTATAATAAGATGTTTATACGGCAATGGCCTCTGATCCATTTTATAGAAGTTCTGGGAATTCTTTAAATGGCTCAAAATTTTTTTTTGAAAACTTGAAAAGTTTAAGCAAACTTGCATATCTCTTCTTCTTAATTTGTTTTTTTCGTTACAGATTTAGAGTTGTTTCTTACAATATACTTGCTGATCTTTATGCCGAAACTGACGTAGCTAAGACTGAACTTTTTCCATATTGTGCTTCATATGCTCTCTCTTTGGACTATCGTAAACAGTTGTATCTACAAGAAATTGTTGGTAATTATTGCTTCCTGAATCGAATTGTGCAAAGATTTTTTTTTTTCAATATATAATATTTCATATTAATATATCAAAATATTTCCAAATATCTTTGTTCAACAAAAAAATAATGTTACAAGGTTACAATGCTGATATTATTTGCCTTCAAGAAGTGGATGTCAAAGTGTTTGATAATGAACTGCAAGACGTTTTAGGCTTTAAGAACTTTCAAGGAGTGCTCACAAGAAAAGGAGCTACTGTGGCAGAAGGGGTTGCTACTTTTTATTCCACACAAAAATTTAGGTGAAGCAAAATCGGTTATTAAAAAAATATATATGTATAAATATATACCTAATTCGTATTATTTGTTAGATATGTAGGATT
Organism: Triatoma infestans; assembly: GCA_011037195.1. NCBI lineage: Eukaryota > Metazoa > Arthropoda > Insecta > Hemiptera > Reduviidae > Triatoma > Triatoma infestans. Next base: position 44,390 of record JAAEAF010004488.1, on the reverse strand, counting down.
TGTATTTGTTTGGGCTTGTCTCACTGGAGATAATGTTTTTTTTTCATTCTTCTTACATTTAGGTTTGTTATAATTTGAAAGACTAGAAAAATATTGCCTTAAAATAAGGTCTGAAATTCAAAACTGTGTTCGGTTAAGTTAGAAAATAAAAAAAAAAATAAAAAAATCCCAGCGAGCTCGCCATGATAATTAAATATGTCTAGCTCTTTTACAGGTTAGTTGATACAATGACCTCAGAACTTGGAGAAGAAATTGATGCAAGACCCATTTACAAAAATATTTGGACAAGTATTAAAGAAAACCAAAATTTAAGAGAACGTTTCAAAGAAAGGAACACAGTTTTACAAGTAATTCTTATTTATTTATTTTTGTAATTTGAAGTTATAATAAGACATTGTGTATTTCTTGATATATTTAAGTAAAAAAAAAATGAGTGATTGTTATCTTAATTAAGAAACTGATGAGGCACAGGCTCAATGGCATACAGCCAGGGAAAAGGCAGGCGTTAAAAGGAAGTTCTCCAGCCTTTAAGAGATAGATACCATGGAACTATTAGAATGGCACCTTTGAACTGATTGGGCCTAGCTGAGGTTGGTTGTATCATAAGAGTTTTGCCCATGAATCATGCTATTGTATGGGCCCAACTTCACTGAGGTTCCGACTCCTAGGAAGATGAACCTGAACTGGTATTGCTTATGCAAGCACGAGTGTTAAATCACAGAAACAGCCAGGTTATCGAATTGGATATTGTGATCTGGACGCAAAAGGTAGAATTTCGTAGATCCTTTGGTATCGCAATTGAGGGCCCTGGAAATTTATTCTTGAGCTTCTTAATCTGTCTGTCTACGAAATGTTTGATGTGAAGAAGAAAAACCTGTAAAGCCAAATCTACAGCGACCTAAAATATCTGTTGTGGCTCCTTGTATGAGTCGAAATGTGTTGACATTGTGTAACTGAGAATGAGTGTATGTGTGTGGTGATGAGCTAGAATGATATAAATCTAAATATCTGCTTAATCAACTATCTTTGCAAGCCCAGTGTGTATTACTGAGTGTTGGGTGCGACACTGTAACGCGCCGTTCGTGTTGTTAGGCTCGGATACCCGCAAGGTATCTATGAAGAAGTGACTTCCTCCTTAGACGAGATGTCTAAGTAATAAAACAAAAAATCTGGTTTGAAATACACACACAACTTTCTCTTACTGCGTTGATAGTTTTTTTTTTAATTAATGCGCTCAACACCTATGGTCATTGGCGCCCGAAGCATTCTCAGTGCACTGCCGGCCTCCGGACAGTGTTCTCTCGTTACAGACAGCACTGTCCATCACCGAACAATGAGCTGTAGAGGTACCAAGGAAGAGGAAATCTAAGGGCAGCACAGTTATATATAAAATGACAAACTATCTGTAAACTTCAGATTTTACTCATTTGTCATTACATAAATTTAAAGGGATGGAGATTCATCAACCTACCCTGACAGATAATAGGCCCCTAGATTACTATTGTAGTCCTGAAGAGAGCACCAATAACACTGAAGCCATGTAATTTGAAATTCCACAAATTCCGCAGAACTACCTAAAATCTTCTTTTTTTTTTATGTTGCAAGTAAATGAGTGATAGGTTGTATTCCAAGATTAAAGGAAATCATTATAGTTGTTTTTCAAGAAAATTCGAAAAAATAAAATAAAATTTCCTGTAAAGTCGCTCGTCCGGTTAACCGATTTATAGCAATAAATCTGAATACCAAGCTTCCTGTGATCATTCTTATTCAGTCATTTTGTTAACACTCACAATACAGACCATTAGTAAAAACATTTTTACTTTCTCTTACTCTTAGTATTTTCATTATCAGGGGTTTCCGGTGAACTCAATTTCGGAAATTTGACACGGTCGTAATATGTGTTCTTATCAGGCGTAAGAGAAAGTAAAAACTAATAACTCCAATTTATGCTGCTAGATTAGTTTTAGTGTTTATGCTTGAGATTAGTTTTATTTCATTGTTAAATTTGTTTTCTTAATTTTTTCACATCTCGTACATTTTTTAAGAAAATAAACTATCTCATTTTGTCAACATAATAATGTAAAATTCAAATCCAGCATTTTCCTGTAATTTTTTATTTCAGGTATTAATTCTAGAACCAATATGGGACCCTGCAAAGAAGATTGTTGTCGGAAATACGCATTTATTTTTTCATCCTGACGCAGATCATATAAGGCTGTTACAAGCTGGAATGATACTAGCATTTGTAGAAAATATTTTAAAAAATTTAAAGTCAAAGGTAATTAAATAGTTTGATATTTCCTACAACATATATTATGTTTAGAACCATTAGCAACTTTAATTTCAGCCTGAATCATTGAGTGTTTTAGATCTTGGGACCAAAATATGGATTGAATTACATAGTGTGGGCATTTGATAGGTTTATATCTCTTAGGACAGGGTTATAATGTCTTCACGGAGTGAACCAATATTTCTAGGCAACTCCTGGAATAGAGTAGGGGAAGGAACTAGCATGTGAACTAGGAGAGAAAGAAATGAGATGTTTAGGCCAAACCATCTTGGGAAGCGTTGATATGATATAAGTTCGAAACAAGAAATTCTGCGCGAACTTGAAAAATAATTTTTCACAATTCCTCAAAGTGGATCGGTTGCAAACTTATTTATGGAAACGTTTCTTCAGGAGACAAAGCACTAAAACGGATACTGTTGTCCTTGGCTCATTCTTTCTTTTCAGTTATTGAGATTGCGGATCCTCCAAGTGTAACATGGAATGTCTCTATCTCACAATACCCCATGAGGACACTTTATCTTGGAAGACCTCAGATACAGTTTCAGAGCCCTTTTCTCACCCTCGTTCACAGATAGAATAAAATGGTTAGGAGAAAGAAAGAAAGCAAGGATTTATGTTCTTAAAAAATAGGGAGGACATCCAGTCCCATATGCCAGAATTGTGATGATGGAGTTAGGGAAACGGTGTAACACTATTTATGTCACTGTCCCCGTTTCGCTGGTATTGGGTTTCGCATATTTGGGAGGGCCTGACTCTCATGGGAAAGCCCGAGAGGATTGGAGTTAAAGGATATCATAGGATATTGCAGACAGGCCGGTAAACTACTGGGGGAGGTTAATTAGTGGGATGAACTGGATGAACATGCAACATTTCAATTTCACATCAACAGGGCTATCACTGGATGGGATACCCACACAATGTCATTTCATTATCTTTAACACCACTACAGGCAGAATACGTTTTGTATTGGAACTGTATAACAATTAAATAAATAAAAAAAATAATATAATATATTACATAAATGTTTAATAAATATATATATTACAATAAATGCAATTATTTTTCAGTACCCTAAAGACACTCTGTCATTCATATTGTGTGGCGATTTCAATAGCACACCGGACAGTGGAATATACCGTTTGATGACTACAAATTATGTTCCTTCAGATATCATAGATTGGAAATCAAGTATTTATAATTTATATTGTTGAATTTTCTTTTGCCTTAACTCTTGCTGTAGTTATAAATTTTTAGTATAACATTTTAATTGACATTTTCGCTCAAATTATCATCACAGATATAATGAAAACAAAATCTATGATATATACAAATTCCAATATAAAAATAGTCTCCTTGTATCGTAGATGTTGTTTTCTCTCTAATGAAACCAAAATTTATAACAAGTACAGAAGTATCGAGAGAATTATGTCCACTGCAGCCTAAAACATGTATATATAAGTTATATAACTAATTGCTTTTAAGTACTTTTTAAAAAACAATTTATTTTATTTATTACAAACAATTACTAATTACACTTTGACTTATTAATAAGCAAGTAAACAATTTCTATAATATTAAAATGATCACTTAAACTCTGGAATTAAATCTGAGTGCAAATAACGGGTTAGCAATTTATATTCAACAAATCACTTAACTATCCGGCAGAGTGACGAACTGGTTAGAAACACTGTAGAAGAAGAACTGTCGTCCTCTGGCTGTAGGTCTATTATATATCTTCATTAGATGCTTTGATTAGCAGCGCCTTATCTATTGTTGATTTAGGGGTTTTTGCTCATATAACTCCTCCACCCCTAAATGGAACTTCCGCGGGAAGTGGAGCATTTTGGGTGGCTGGTACTGTTGGTTTCCAGTGGAGGTACGCTTTTATGCCAAGGTAGATGGCTATGACACCAATAAGTAGGAGGGCCCAGGTGTTTATTTTATCTGTTATACTAGTGTACTTAATATAATATGATTAATTTCTTGGAACTCCGTTAGTTCCTTATTCATTATTATTAGTTTATCTTTTAATTCATTATTATTTTGTTCTATAATGCTAATAGCTTCGTTGAATTTATTGATTACATTACTGCTGACCATGTACTGCAGTTTTAATTGCGCTTTCAAGTTGTCTTGCTTATTTTTTATTTCATTAAATATCTTATCATATTTTTCACCGTCATTGGCGTCTAAATTGCCCGTTACGCTCTTTAGGATTGTTCCTATAGCGTTTATAATGCCTCTTTTAGTTCTATTTGTATTGCTCCTAAATATTAACCATTTCTAATTTGTCTTTTATTATTTCTATGTATAGTTTATAAATTTACAGAAATTATTTATTGCTAATTTTGCTAACATTATCTCCTATTATATCTTCTAACTTATATTTACTTATATTACTTTCATTTATTTCTTCAAGTATGTTATTGTAGTAATTGTCAGTAGAGTGTAATTGTTCTAATAATGGGTTTAACTGATAGTAGTGTATCAATGTGTGTGTTGTAGTCTGGAGTCTAGCTGTTCCCATGTTTACTGGTAGTATGTCTGGATTGTGTGTTATGTTCTTGGATCTCAAATCCTTGAGTTAGGATTGTGAGGGACTTGGAACAGTTGCGTTGATTTTATTAGGTTTTATTTTTCTTGGGCGTTTAATATTGGATATGTGTACTTTATTTTGTGTGTTATAATGTCTGGGTGTTATAGTTGCTGTTTTCAATTTGTTATTTATTGTTTCAATAGTTTCTTTCTTATACTTGTCTTTCGTTTTGCTCATTTTTTGTTTGTTCTTTATGTATACTTCCTTTGGGATGTCAGGGGGTGTTTCCCGATTCTTATTTCTATTTTCTAGTATCTTACTTTTAGTCAGTTCACTTTGATATCTGATTTGTTCGTATAGTAGTTTAGTTTTCTGCCTGTGGTTGGTAATGTAATTACTAATGAGTTGTTTCTCTAGGTTCATTTCAAAAATAGGTTGTGTATCTATGTGCCCGTATAGTGTTTCGAAAGGAGTGAGTTTTGTTACTGAATGTATACTGCTGTTGTAAGCTAATACTGCATAATTTACTTTTGTTTCTAGGTTGTCCTTTTGAAATTCTTCTCTGTCTTTTAGTATTCTTATATGTTCGATTAAGGTGGAATGGAATCTTTCGGCGATCCCATTGGATTCCGGATGTTGTGAGCTAATTAGGTGTAAGTTTATCTTATGTAAGTCTAGTAGTTCTTTTATTATGGAATTGTTGAATTCTAGTCCATTGTCTGAGATAATTTGTTCAGATAATCCGTAGTGCGTGAAGTGTTTAATTAGTTTGTCCGCAATTCAGATTTTAGTTTGTAAACTTGTGCAAATTTGGAAAATGGGTCAATTATTGTTAGGAATTTGTTTCCGTCTAAGGTCAGGCTGCCTATGTGCAATATTTCAAAGGGTCTGGTTGAAGTGGGTGTGTGGTTAAATTTAGGTTTGATGGGTATCTATCTGTCGTATTTGGTTCGTAAGCAAAAGTCACATTGGTTTATGTATTGTTGGATTGTTTCCTTCATGTTTGGCCAAGTACGTCCTTCTAATTTTATTGTAAGTTTCTTCTATTCCTCGGTGATTTGTCTTCCCTGTGTGGTAGTTTTCTATTGTTTCTTCGATTTCGTCTTTGTCTTCTATGTCTATTAATTTTTGTGTGAATTTTACAAACATAATTTCTGAGTCCTTGAAATGATTCATTACAGTGGCTGTGATGGGAGTGTAGAAGTCCGTATTTTGTTCCTGGTTGCACGTATTCTTTTATAAATTCTATTATGTCCTTCTTTAAATTGTTTTCTAAAATTTCTGTTAATATTCTTGTTTTTGTATTAAATAACTTTCTTATTTTAGGTTCCCTGGGTTCATATTTCACAAGTGATAGGATTATTTGGTTGTTGCTAAAGTTTACTGGGCCGTCAATTATTGGAATCGTTGGTGTTGTGTTTCCATAAAAGTTTGAATGTATTATCATGTCACTTTCTTCGTCTTCTATAATCTGTAAGTCGTTATTTTCTGTGTCCGCTGAGTCTTGGTTTACTATTAGAGATTCATTGTCACTATCATTTGGCTCTATTAATTGTGTTTCTTCTTCTATTACGTTTTTATTTATTACTGTTTTGTTTTTGTAATTAAGTCTTTAATAAATTTGTCGGAGTCTTCGTCTGGTATGTTTCTTGTTTTTTCTATGAGTTCTTCTATCATTTCTCCTGTGTCTTTTTCTGTTCTGTTGTTTCATATTTAATTGGATTCTGGATAAGGCGTCAGCTACTTTGTTTTCTTTTCCTTTTTTGTAACAAATTTTGTAGTCAAATTCTTCGAGTTCAGTCTCCATCTAGTCAGTTTTGAATTCGGTTCTTTGAGTGAAAATAGCCATTGTAACGGCTTATGGTCGCAGTATATTTTGAATTTTCGCCCGTACAAGTACGGTCTGAAGTATTTGGTGCTCCATACTATAGCGAGTAGTTCTTTCTCTATTGTCGATAAGTTCGTCTCTGAGTCGTTAAGTATCCGGCTTGCGTATGCTATGGGTAGTTCTTTATTGTCAGTCTTCTGACTCAGTACCGCGCCTATGGCTACATTGCTTGCGTCCGTTGGTAGTGAAAATTCCTTGGAGAAGTCTGGGTATTTCAATATGGGTTCATTTGTTAGTAATGTTTTGCATAAATAAAAACAGTCTTTGTAGTCCTGATCTTCAATGTTTATGTTTGCACCCTTTTTTAGTCTTTTCGTTAGTGGTTTGGTCAGTAATGCAAATTTTTTTATAAATTTTCTGTTGTAACCTAACAGTCCAAGAAATGCCTTAATTTGTTTAGCGGTCTTTGGAATAGGGAAGTCTATTATGGCTTTAATTTTGTTTGGGTCTGGTTTTACTCCGTTTGGTGTTATAATATGGCCTAAGAAGCCTACTTCTTTCTTACAGAATTCGGTTTTGTCAAGTTGCATTTTTAGGTTTGCCTCCCTTAGTCTAGAGAATACGTTTTTTAAATCCTTTGCTTGTTCCTGTAAACTTGTACTAAATATAATTATGTCGTCTAAGTAAACTCTGCAGTTTTGTAGTCCTTGTAGTACTGAATTCATTACGCGTTGAAATGTGCGGGGGCTATTTCGTAAGCCAAATGGCATTCGGAGAAATTCGAAGTGTCCATTTTCCGTGCTAAATGTTGTTTTTTCTATACTTCCGGATTCTATCTCAACCTGATGAAATCCTGATGATAAGTCGATTATGGAGAAATAATGACATCTTCCTAGTTTGTCCAGTAATTCAGTTATATTGGGTATGGGATAAGGGTCGCATATGTTTTTTCATTTAGTTAGTTTCCTGTAATCAATTACTGTGCGCCATTTCTTTTGTCCTGATGCGTCTAGTTTTTTGGGTACGATCCATACCGGTGAATTCCACGGTGAGTGGGAGTGACGTATTATTTTTTGGTTTAACATGTCCGTAATTTGTCGGTTAATTTCTTCTTTATGCACTTCCGGGTATGTTTTCGTGTATACCACAAGTATCTCATCTGTGGTTCTTATGCAGTGTTTTATTTTGTTAGTAAACGTTAAGTTTTTGTCTTTAGTGTAAAAAATGTCTTTGCATTTTTCAATTATCCGTCTTTCTTCTTCGTCATATGGTTTGTTCTAATTTGTTTTGCGCTTATTTCTTGGTGGGTTTTATTTTTGAAATTTGGTTTTTGTTTACTATAAAATTATTAGGTTTATAACTTCTACGGGTTCCCTAATATTTACTTCTAGTTCTTTACTAGTTTCATTGATAATACTACAATATGCAGTGGATTCCTTTACTTTAATTATTCCCTCTTGGATTGCAGCTTCACCAATATTCATTTGAGGAAGAACTGCTTCTCCGTTTTCTAGGTTTTTTATTTTTAAATTAATTATTTGTTTTCTAAAGGCTTTAGCCTAAATGTTTTAATTAGATTGCAATTTGCATTTTTATTTTTTATACTGAGTTCTTTTTCTAAGTGTTCCTGACCTTTATAATAATGAATGGGTAGTTCGTTCCCCAGCGAATAACATATGTTCTTTTCAGAATCATTTTTATTTTTAAATTTTTTATAATATCTGAGCCTAGTAATAGGTCAAATCCGTCGTGAAAATCGAACAAGTAAAATTGTAGTTTCATATTGTTTTTATTAGTTAAGCTAGGTAAATTCAAAATTGTGCTATGTTTTTCTTTTGATGTTCCATGTGTAGTCGTTACTTTGAACGGGGTTTCTAACAATTTAGTCTTATAGTGCTCTGTAGCTATATGTTTTTTATAAATGATTTCGTACTTCCTGTGTCTATAAGTATTTTTTGTCTCGATGTCGGTTCTATGATATACGGTAAGTCGTTACTTTCGTATGTTAGGTTCATTATATAGTATTTTCTTCTGGTGGGTCTCCCTCTAAACAAGAATTAGGTTCGACTTGTGTTTCGTTGTTTTGTGTCTCGTCTTCTTGAGTGTTGCTTTGATTATAAGTTGGGTAGTTGTGCCGTGATGTATTTCAGGTAGAAATACTCATAGGAGTAGGTTGCTGGGAGTATTGATTATGTGGTAAGTGACTTGTAATTGTTTGCTGTGGGATTTGGTTATTTCTGAGTGGGTTTGATCTATCTGTATTTGGGAAAAGTTTATTTTGAGGATTGAACCTTGGTTTAAATTGTTGGGGTTGATAGGATTTAACAAGTTTTGGATTTGTTGTATGGTTAAATTGATTAGTAGGTTTTTGTACGAATTGTGTGGTGACTTTGTATTGAAAGTCGTTTGTCAACATGGAAAGTGCTGTGTTTAAATCCTGAGGATTTTTGGCTTTCATAATGGATCCTATGGGTTCATGTAATCCTTTTAATAATGTACGGAGAGCAAGCCCTCTCGCGTATTCACTTAATATGCGCTTCTGCGGGTGGTTTCTTATTTTTGAAATAACTTAACATTAGGTTTAATATGCCTTGTATTTTTTTGTAATATTGTAATGGTGTGTCTGTTCCTTGCTTTAAGCTTACTAACTCTGCGTTTGATGTATAACTGTCTCTCTTGTCTGAATATGTGTTTATTAATACTTTTCTTAACTGATCAAATGTTGGGAATTCTGAATTGTGTACAATCAGTGCGGCTGGGCCTTTAATTTTCGCTAGGATTGAGGATTGTAAGTATTTATTGTGAAAGTCGTTGGGGTCCACGCTTCCAAATCGTGTCACTAATTTTGTTGTTATTTCGAGAAACCGTGCAAGTAGTTCCGGTTCTCCATGAAAGTCTGGGATCATATTGATATATTCCTCTTTTAATTCCTGTCTAGCCATTTTGTCAATTTAAAGTGTAAAATCAAAAATATTTCAGATAATCTAGGAGATAGTTTTTAATTTGATATTTAATTAAAGATTTAAATAAGTTTTTTCAAATTGGTTAATATTATAGAGTTTCCTACTTATATTAGCCAAATTGTATTTCTCATTTGTAGGTTACTTCTATGAGCAGTTGATAAGTAGCGATTTTATATACACTAAAACCACCTAGAATTGTCCGAACGACTGCGCCAGTTATATAACTAATTGCTTTTAAGTACTTTTTAAAAAACAATTTATTTTATTTATTACAAACAATTACTAATTACACTTTGACTTATTAATAAGCAAGTAAACAATTTCTATAATATTAAAATGATCACTTAAACTCTGGAATTAAATCTGAGTGCAAATAACGGGTTAGCAATTTATATTCAACAAATCACTTAACTATCCGGCAGAGTGACGAACTGGTTAGAAACACTGTAGAAGAAGAACTGTCGTCCTCTGGCTGTAGGTCTATTATATATCTTCATTAGATGCTTTGATTAGCAGCGCCTTATCTATTGTTGATTTAGGGGTTTTTGCTCATATAACTTATATATATATATATATATATGCAAGGTGTCCCATTTAAACGGGCCACTTTTGAAATAACTCAAACGAAGAAAGATATCAAAAAAGTGAACATAACGTTTGTTGAAGTTTAGTGCGCTCTAGTTTATGATGGTGTTAATGTTATTTGATTCTATTGCCGTCTTACACCTGTAATCGGTGATTGAAAGTTGCGATTTCCTTTTGACCCCCACTTTTTACTACTGTATTGAAAACAACTAAAAAATGAAGAATAATGCCGTTAATTTCACTTCAATATTTCAAGCCGTTGCCGAGATATTCAATCATAATGATTAAATTTTCGTCGTTTTTTTCCTATTTCTTTGTTTCATAAACTAAAATTAAAAGCGGATTTTCTTATTAATTTCTAATAAATGAGAGAGTTCAAATGCTGACAACACTTAAAACCTATTTTAAACCATAAGGGACTTAAAATCAGGTAAAACATCATTAAAACAAAACAATATTCCAGTTTATTTACAAAAATCTATTAAAAAAATTTTCCTATTTATTCAAATGACCTCCTCGGCTTAAACGGCACAAGCGCAGTCGCTGCCCAAAGATGAAGTTGCTAACTGTATCATGTCTGCCGGAATAGCTAAGCAGGTTTGGATTAAGTCTTCTCTAAGTGCTTCTGGAGTTGTTGGTTCCCTGTCATAAATTTATTCTTTGAGATACCACAAAGAAAAAATTCAAGAGGAGTTAAATCTGGCGATCTGGCGAGGAGAAAAGGAATGAGATGTACAGTAGCCATTGGATCGGGAGACAGGGACCGGTAACTGGCCTTCCAGATCGCCAGATTTAACCCCTCTTAAATTTTTTCTTTGGGAATATCTCAAAGAAAAAATTTATTTCAGGGAAGCACTTAGAAAAGACTTAATCCAAACCTGCTTAGCTATTCCAGTCTTCTTCCTGTACAGGTAGATTAGTGTGTGCCAGGAAAAATGTTGTTGCAGAATGGAATTGAAGAAAAAGTATAGAGTATTATTTCATTTTTTTTAGGAAGTTATTTCTTTCAGTATTGACAAGAACATATATGCTGCATAAGCTGTATAAGCGGCTTAGGCTGCTTTTACTTGCGGCAGTTTTTTATGACGGTCCTAAACCGTGATAGTCCTTTTCACGAATATTGAAACATTTCGTAGTAAAATAATGCCTGATTATTCATTAGTACTTCTTTTCATGAAAAAGCAGCTTGTTCACCAAATTTCTTTTAAGGGTTATTTCTTTACGTTTGTCTCCTCAGAATATTTTCAGTATAAAAAATATATTCATGAGAATGCTTGGAGAAGTGAAATGTCAACTTCAGGAAATTTTTCAAGCCCCGAACAGCCGATAGCTGAGAATCGATGATATATAGAAGACCTATCCTGGTTTTCTTGCGTATTTACGATTTGTGTTGTAAAATTGAATTTGTTGAAGTGGTGAAATCGAGTTTGCCCAGGGAATGGTAAATCGAAGTTTTTATAGTTCTCTGTGCATATATGTTATGTGATATGATATGTTATGTTCTGTGTGCAGGTATGATATGTGTGCTTTATGTTCTGTAAATGTAGTTCGCTTTGTTATTCGGAAACATCCGGAGGGTCGTCTGGAAATGTGGATCGTGCGCTGCTATATGATGCTATTTCAATAAGTTTCTGGCCAATCGCGAGTCTAATGCTATTGCTCTGTGTTTACAGACTCAGATTCAGTTTTTTTTGATGGCTAATAATGGTTTACATCTAATAATGTGAGTAAAACTGGAATGTTACAATTGCTAGTGAATGCTAGAAATATGGCGATTGAAACTGCGATGCTGACCAGTTAGCCAGCCAACAAAAATCGTCGCCTACCAATGAACGATCAGTCTTCCATGACCACCAAGGATTAAGATTTATTAAATTCACCATAAATACTAAATTATTTATTTATTTTTCGCAGAAGAGGGTGAAGAAGTTGAAGGACTTGAGTTAAGACATCCTTTTTCAGTGGATAGTGCTTGTGGAACTCCTCAATTTACAAATTACACTGCTGGCTTTTCCGCTTGTTTGGATTATATATATTATCAAAAAGACAGATTGAATGTACTCCAAGTAAGTTCTATTGCAATAAATTTTCTTTTTAATGTTTTATGTTCTTCAGTCGGATACTGTTTATGTTGTTTTTTGTTTAATATTTTTTATTTTATAAATAATGGTAATTTTTTTAGGTAGTACCATTTCCGGATGAAGAGATTTTGAAAGCAAATGTGGCCATTCCTAGTATAACGTTTCCATCGGATCATATTGCTCTTATAGCAGATTTTGAATGGAAACTATGAAAATGGTGGCTAAATAAATTATAATTTTCCAATCAAGAAAAAAATAAAATTGTATATATTAAATATTGCCTTTTTGTTTTATTAAATTATGAATAAAAATGGTGATATGTAGGAATTTGCTTGATTAATCCAAACCCAACTAAAGCATGTTTAACTTTTGCAGGCTTGATTGAAGTTTGAATACTTGCGCAATAGTATACTTAGCGATAGTTTAAGGACTGCATTAAGTTTTTGAAAGGCCGGGATATGACAAGAAATGACTTGCAGCTTTCCTTACAGTAGGAAAAACTTATAGGAATAAAATAAAATATCTATATCAGAAGGATAACTACAATATAAAAATAAAAAGAAATGCACATTATTTCAATGTATGTTTAACAAATCTCTGGAATAATTTTTGTTTCTTCTTTAATTAAGCAAGTTAAGAAGAAACACTAATGAACATAGCGAATTAATAATATGAAATATCTGAAAAACATTCTTCAGTTGGAAATATGGCAATAATAAGGAAAAAATCCGACTATTTAAAAATATCTAACTTAAACTAATCTAAAAGTAATTTTAAAATCTCTCTCTTTGCTTGACAGATTTTAAGACAAAAAATTTCAATGGGAAGTAATATTAATCTACAAAATTGTATTTAATCATCACATCAATGTAACAGTTATTTATTCTTATGAAAATTAAATATTTAAGCAATGATGAAGACTTCGATATAAATCGAGAAGTTTGCAAAAAACTGGTGTACAATTTCTATAAAAGACGAATCTTCTAGAAAAACAATTGAAAATAATAATTAAGCAATTGTTTGAGAAATCCATACAGTTTTAGAAGAAAATATTTAGATAACGAGGAGAACCGATCTAGTTCGTCTGGAAAAAGTCAAAGTTTATTGCTAATTGAATTTTTAGTCTTGTTATAAGTAAAATAGTTTTACTGAAATTTATTTAAAATAAAAGAATAGGTATTACTCGTTAAAAGACAGATATCTAAATAATCTTCTGCAATAACCTAGGAAATCAGAATTCCTTAATTTCTTTATAGTAGAAAAATAAAATAAAATTCTTCAAAACTGAAATATAGTAATAATTTACATAAAAATAATTTAATAAATAGCGTATCTGATTATTGTTAAGATAGATAGTCTATATTGGTAAAAATGTATAAATCTATTATTGACAACATTATAAAAACATTAAATTTTCTGCAATGGTACAGATCAATAAGTTGAACCTTGATCTCTAATCCTTTTTGTGGAAGGATTGGGTGAAACTAGAAAAGAAGCCATCAAGCCAAAGTTTTTTCAGGTGATTTTTTTTTTCACGGTATAGTGAACTGTGGGTTGAAAGATCTACTGTGAACCCGGAACCTTCTCAGTGCACTGCCGCGTGCCGGCCTCCGAGTATTGTACTTTCGTTACAAACAATGGTGAAGAACAGGCTGGGAGATCAGCGCGCTACCACTGAACTAATCTCCTCTTTTTTTTTAGGTGATAGAAGGGGATAATAATAATGAAGGCATACATAATTCATTTCTACAGAAAGAAATATAAGACTTCATTTGAAGAGATGGTTAGAAGCAATGGTTATGCGAGCGCTTTATGAAAGAGCTATTAAACCTTTTAACCATTTTATATGGATATTATATTCCTTATGAGTCCAAAACATAAATATTGAATCAATATTATAATTTTAGATCATTAATATCAGGAATATCATCTTAAATAATATCAGGAAAGTGAATATTGGAAGCGGACCACAATGGCAAAATTTATTTTTTAAATGACAATATTACATTCAACATTTAATATCAAATTAAAAAAGGGATAAATTACATCCAATAAATGAAATTTTCGGTGAAGTTTGAAAGGAATTGAAACTAAATAATTCTATCAGCAAAAATAGAAACTTTCATTGTTGTTATGTTGGCTAACCTGTTGTGGTTAGTATAGTTGTTTACAGCGCCAGTATTCCAGTTGGGCTAGTGTTGCCGACGGGTAAACATGAAAATAGATATGTGTGGAGTGTTGTGATGAAGTGAAAATGTTAGTGTCGTCGGTCGTGTTGCTGGTGGCTGGGCTCTGCCAGGCCTCGCAATTTAAAGGAGCGAGCCGGATGTCCGAAAGGGACAGTTTACCGGATCATGGAAAATGTGAACCAATTACTGTCCCAATCTGTAAAAAAATCCAATATAATGTCACTATTATGCCAAATCTTCTAAATCATAATACACAAGAGGATGCCGCTTTAGAAGTGCATCAGTTTTATCCACTTGTTAAAATCGATTGTAATTCAGTTCTTTTATTTTTTTTGTGCTCAGTTTATGTTCCGGTGTGTACTATACTTGATCGTCCAATTCCTCCCTGTCGTTCACTGTGTATTTCAGCTAGAAGCGGTTGCGAGGAAGTTTTAAACAAGTTCGGCTTTCCATGGCCAGAAAATTTGGAATGTGATCGATTTCCTGATCCTCCAGATATATGTGTTGGTGAGAATAACACGACATCGTCGACTACGAGTAGCAGTACCAAATATAAACCGGTAAAACAGCCAACACAACAGCATTATCCGTCCGGTTACAGGCCGGACATGTATGAAAGCCCTGCATTATCTGCCTTGCCAGAAGGCGCTATGGATTACGGCTTCGTTTGTCCTGTGCAGTTTAAAGTTCCAAAAGGGATGGATTATCAACTGAAAGTCGGTGATAAAACGGTGAAAGATTGTGGTGCCCCTTGTGATGGTATGTTCTTCACGGAAGATCAGAGGAAATTCGCCAGGATATGGGTTGGAGTTTGGTCTATTTTGTGTGCAGCATCATGTCTGTTTACAGTGCTTACGTTCATGATAGATACTGACCGGTTTCGTTATCCCGAAAGACCAATAATATTTCTTTCTTTGTGTTATCTAATGGTTGCTTCTGCTTATATTGTTGGATTTGGTTCGAGTGATACAATTGCCTGTAGAAAGCCATTTCAATCGCCAGTCGATCTACCGCGATTGCAAATGGTATCAACAATTACACAAGGCACAAAACATGAACCGTGTACAATACTGTTTATGATTCTATATTTCTTTGGAATGGCCTCGTCAATTTGGTGGGTAATTTTAACTTTGACATGGTTTTTGGCTGCTGGATTAAAGTGGGGACATGAAGCGATAGAAGCAAATTCACAATACTTCCATCTTGCCGCTTGGGCTGTCCCAGCAATAAAAACTATTACCATATTAGCCATGGGAAAAGTTGAAGGTAAGAATGTTTTCTTGGAAAGTAACTATAAAATATGTTTTCAAATGGTCCTTATTATTGGTAATATTAACAATTACATATATATATATATGTATAAACCTTTCATTAGCAGAATTTTATATTTATAAAATCCATTTGCTGAGAATCAGTTAAAGTGGCATTCCTTGAGATAGTCACTACTCACAACAACCTGTTGATTCCGAGTCGTTTGTTTTCTTGGTGGTTTGCCTTCCCTAAAAGTTCTGTTCTAACATTAATTCCGAATAAACAGAGTGATGCACTAACTAAAACAATTTATTTTGGTTCAATCTTCATATATAATCTTTGTCAAGAATTATTTATGCTTGCTTATTCTTTACTTAATTCTTTTTCACATATTTCTCACAAAATCATAAATAATAAAAACTTTATAATAAGCAAATTAAAGCCCCATGGTCCACAGTTTTCATAAATAAGGATAATTGTTAAGTATTTCCAGGATTCCAGAAATGCCATTTTTTTTTTAAATTGATACATTATAATTATGGCCATAAAAAAAAAGACTTTTTTTAGATTTCTCGGAAAAATAAAAATGTAAGAAGGCAATGAAAATTCTATATAATTTAAATGAAAAATAAACACAAGAGTTGCAACAGGTGTGAATTTAGGAAAGGATTAGTGAAGAATTAATTATAAATATTAACGATACCAATAATTTTAATTGTTCAACAACATTCCGCTAGTTTTGCTGTTTTTGTTGGATTAGCTTATAACAAGACTTAAATTATCTTTTTATAGTTGGATTTTTATCGTAAATGTCTGGATCGTGGTTAAATTAAACTCTTTCTTTTCTGGGAAGTAGAGCGTGTATCAGTAGTTCTTTTTTAATCATTTAGTCGAAGGACTTTTTGTCGGTCCTTGGCGCCAAAGCATTGTAGGAATGCCGTTAATTTTTTTTATTTTTTGTAATTAATTACCTTTCATCTAATTTTTAATTACACGCTTGCCAACTTTTTGTAATCCAAATGTTAATTGCATTACATTTACGTAAGGGATTTTAGAAACTGAAAAAAGTGATTTAAACCTAGAACAAGGGAATAAGAAAGGTTTAGTGAAAAATAAAAGCTAAATTGAAATATGAACTCTTCTATTAAAGAAGATTGCGACTCTTCTAGTATAGATTGTGATTCTCTAAATAGTAGATGAGTCACACTTGTGAATTACTGTCGGTTTTGTCCCGATCAATATTTTTGAGGAAAACAAAGCAGTAATGGCTGACCTTATTTAGAAAATAGAATTACCCTGTAACTTTTCATCTTCAATGAAATTAGGAAATTGTGTCTTGTTAAATATTTTTGTTCATTCATTAAAATAATAAAAAAAATCAGAGAAGTAAGTAAGATTAAGTTTTTGTTTCATTTATTTGGCAGTTTTTTTTCATTTCTTTGCGCTAAAAACCAAATTATAGGAATCTAATGCACTTACCAAAGTTATGTTTCACAAGGTCATGATATTAAAAACAAAACAGAAAAATAAAACATAAATTTCACACTAAAACAAAAACTGATTCGTGTGCACTTTCTTCGTCGAATTTTGGCATGCATTGTAATTTATCACGCGAGATCTCTTATCAGAAAGGTCAAACGTTTAAGCACGCATAACCACTGTTATTATATCACAGCTTGATAAATAGTTCTAGGAATTTCCGTTGTTTCTATACTGAATTGAAAACAACTACTTTAAACTGTTTATAATGCGATTTGTTATAAGTGTCAATAAAAATGTATTATTATTTTACTTTGTGACATCAATTCTATTGTCAGATTATTTATACTTGAAGCCATTCCGATTAAACAGTTCTTTAGAAGTTTTGTGAATTTGCCGTTCGTTATTCGATGTTCATTTCCATATAAATTTTCAAAAAGGCATCTCTGGTAAGTATATTGAAGTGCCAAGTCCGCAAAACTTAACAGTAATAATTTATTTTGTTACTCTTCTTTCCGCTAATTTCATAATCATCGCTTATTTTCAAAACTGAAAATTTTTGGTACATCGATGAGGTGTACAGTTTTTATTGCTTCACTCTCCAGTTCTCTTTCGGCCAAAAAAAGAAGAGATTCTCTTAATAATTTCTGATTAAAAAATATAAAATCCATAAAAATGATAATTAATTCAATCAATATTAATAAACAATTTATTGTCAAAGATAATGTAATTTATTAAAGTACCGTATTGTTAATCCAAATAAAATATTATTATTATGCCAATATTCTTAAAATAATTTATTTTTTAATATATTTTATTTTAATTTACTTTTATAATTACAGAAATAAGAATTCACCCACAACTGAAAATAAATTCAGTAATTTTATGCGATATCGTAGAATTACATATTTTGTCATTCATTAAAATATTTTTGCCATTTTATCATATTATCGTCATGAAATTATATGTTTGTCGTTTATTAATTTTGTCGTTCTATGTTGTGATTTACTTTTTTTGTCATTTCCTTACTCCATGTCGTTCGTAATTCCAGTTTTAACGTGCCTACAAATGCCCTCTTTCCTAAAAAGTCACTTTTTACCGTGGCCAACAGCTATATTTACTAATGATTTGGGAACGTACTAAATGCTTTCATTTAGTTTTATATTTTAGTTTACATTTTTTTTTAAATTTTATTTGTTCATAATACAGTTGAATTTAATCCTTTTGAGGCGTTTGTGTGATGCAGTAACTCTGGAAGCTTATTGTTAATAAAATAATATTTGTCGGTTTAAAAATGATTACACTAGCGTTTTGTGCTGCATTTCTTATATAAAACCATTATTTGGGCGGTGTGATGATTTTTCTTAGCTTTATTATTGTTAGACCGATTTTGTTGATTAATTATTTGAGAATTACCTTTTTTTTATTATTAATTTTCTAAATGTTTATTTTGTTGATGTTTTACAATTAGATTGATGTCGACATATCTGTGCTTCAGATTACTTTTTTTTATGAGTGTAAGATTATTGTTTGATTGTTTAACATAAAATTATTTCTCTTTATTAGGACACTCCATAATAAAACTGTTATATCTTGCCAAAAAAAAAATTCTTGTCCATCTATTTACAAATATTCACTTTCATTTATATAATAAGCTTCAGTTTCAGTTTCATCTTCAGGGTCCATTTTTGCTTTACCTTACTAGGGAGTAAGAGGAATTATGTCAGATTTTCGTAATTGTGTTTTCACGAGAAATATATGTTTCGAGGTGTCATGAATAAAAAAAATTGGTGAGACTTCTGTGTGTGTGTGTGTGTGTGTGTGTGTGTGTGTGTGTATGTACACACACACACATAATATCTCACAAACTAAAAAATCGCACGAAATTATCACCGGTATTGCGGCTTACTAAATGTTTTTTTCTCTTCAATTCCTCGCGTTTTTCTTGCAAAACGTCTTCAACAATTTTCTTTAAACTTCTTATATTATCTATATGCAGTAAATAAACAGCTCTCTCTCTTGAAACATTTTCTCGGGAAAATTGATTTTTGAGGGGTTTTGGGGGCAATAGTAACGTTTTTGCTTTTCTTTAAAGTAACAAGTCAGTTCAATATACGGTATTGCCCCCACATAATATTGAGACACATTAAGAGCATTCGTGAATTCTAAATTTCTTGAAAATCTGTTTAATTGTAAGTGCGAGTTTGTATACAAAATTAAAATTTTTAACTTATTTTTTTTTAATTTTCGCGAAAACAGCTGCAACGATTTTCTTTAAACTCGGAGTGCTACTTGGCCCGATATAGCATCACTTTTACAGGGGTTCTCAACAATTTGTGAATTGTTAGATTCTATTAGTTAAATTCTATTGTAAACATTTTCAAATACTACCTGCTTTGAGTAAGGTACATGTCCCTCTACCTCTATATTTATTCATATTACAGCAACTAAGTAAACATTTCAAGTTAAAGAAAAATCGTCAATTTTTTTATGATTATATTTACTGCAGTAAGGAGAGAAAAAGTCCTGTTCTATGAATACAAGATTTATTTTTTTGTTTCAACTGTTTATTTATTCAGCCTGTTTGTTAGTTTAATGGTTAAAGTGAAACTTCAGCGATATTATACCAAGATAATTCGTGTCATCTAAATAGACTGAAGGTAAACCAAGCGAAATCACCCTCTCTGTCAGTAAATGACAAGAGGTTTGTTGCCAATGTGTGGATGTAGTAACAGTTACCATGGTAACATGTTCCCCATTTATATGTTTTCCCTGTTCATCCACACACACACACACACACACATACTAATATAATATATATATATATAGATATATATATATATATATATATATGTGTGTGTGTGTGGATGATGGTTGCGTGCAGCACTTAGGGGCGCTTCCAATTAGGACGTCTCAGCGCAAGACTACCAGCCGTCACTCTCCACACCCTTTCTACTCCCAGCTCTTCTGAGAGATGTGGCCATCATAAACGGCCCTTTTAGTTCTTGTTCCCTGCATTCTCTAGAGATTGGCTGTGTTAAAACAAGTAGATTTTTTTTTTCTTTTTCTCTACTGCTAACCGTAATGACTTCGTCTGCACCATTATTCACACAAGTGAAATACGATTCTCATTTTGCGCCTGCAGTTCTTTTTCCCATCGTTATAATTTTATTGTCTTCTTTCAATTCTTTTTTGATTCTCGATTTGTTTTGTGTTCCTAGGTAATAATATATTTCCGGAATGATTAGTTAAAGATCGTTATCATACACATCATTTTTACTTTCTCTTACCTCTTATTGCAATCGCGTCAAATTATTCGAAATTGAGTTTTAAAAATGAAAAATTGCAGTTTGATATTCAGTTTTGTTACAGTCATCACTTCTGACCCTAAGGTTTCGAACAAAATACACCAATCCGATGTGCCACTTTATAGAAAGATTTTTTTTTCAGATTTTCTCGATTTTTTCCTCGAAAACGGCTGCAGCCTTTTTCTTTAAACTTCATATACTATCTATATTCATAAATGCCTATCACTTTTATTTGAAAATTTTTCTAGGAAAATTGATTTTTGGGGGTTTCTGGAAGTATAGAAACGTTAAGTTTTCCCTAAAGTATCACTTCATTTGAATGTACAGTTCTACCAACCATTTTATATGAAGGATAACATGACCTCTACCTCCAAGTTATATTGTAATATTAAATTAATTCTTCAATAGACCAGTAAAAATATGAGTGAACTTCCTAAAATAACATTGAAAATTGTTTGAAAGACGTTAAACTAAAATCTAAACTGAAATTTAATCTACTACAATCTTTTGCTATAAAACAGGATGTTCAGTTATTGTATTATGATATCATATTGTTTATAGCGGCCATAAAAAGTGATAAGGCTCTATAATTATGAGATAAGTTTGTTTACGTTTTACTTTCCTAATGCTTTGATGTGTTTACATAATTGAATAAAAAATAGTTAAACAAGTTAAAATTTTAGTTTTGGACAAACATTTTTAACTGATTTAATGAATTCTCTCCGATGGACATCTAGAATTCCAGCCAGTCTATTTTTTATTTCTTTTTATTTACCCCCATCTTTTGGACAAAACTGGCAGTTTCCTTTAAAAATTACTCGATTGAACGATGATGAGAATTTTTAAATGCTTAGCATATTTGATGTTTAATAATTAATCAGGTATCTGAATGAGGTTCAACCAAGTGTAATAACATTTTAAAATACACATTTTAAGTACATTTTAAGTACAGTTATGTTAAAAAAAATTAAACCGGTTTGTTTGATTTAATCTGTAGTTAGGTATTTGAATGTTAGACTCGTTTTTCTTGTGTGATAATTTCACAGTTTCTAATTTATCTTACTTTCGCTAGAAAGAGCAACTATTGCGATCTTGTCGATTTTTCGAAATTGAGTTTTCACCGGAAATACATGTTATATGGATCTCTGATTACGAAAAATATATTTCAGCGAATGGTGTGGGTATGTGAAGTTGGACCGACGGCGGGAAAAAAGTTGGGAAGAAGTTAGGGACATGCACATTATACAGTCACTTTCAGTCGACTTCGCCGATATTCCTCTGACTCTATTCTTTCTTCTACCGTCTCTTTGTTTACCAAACAAGCCGTGAAATGTTTGGAATTGCTGCTGTGTACTTTTTCTTTTTCTCCTTCTTCTTAGTATCCAGCTCTTCTACGCTCTGTACTACGTGAAATCCTTTATAGAGCTGCTTCCATTTACTTCTATCTCAAGCCAGCTGCTGCAATTCTCTTCTTGTGGAATCTCATCCCAAGTTTTCCTTGGCCACCCTCCTTTAACTCTAGCTTCATAGGCGATCCTGGCGATCTGGTCTAAGCATCTAGCCGGTTCTTTTCAGTTATTACTTCTGCAGAATCCAATTTCAGGTTGGCCTTTATTGCGGTATATCTCAGACCATGTATGGTGTTTCCCCTTTTTATCTTTCTAAGGTATTTCATCTTCTTTGCTTGGGACTTCCCTACTATGCTTTTTAGTGAGGTTCTAAGACTCACTGCGTAGTGGAAGAAGTAAATGGAACTATATTCTATATTTGAAGAAAAAATGTAAGCTGGCTGGAAATTTTTTCAAGGTAAAAATTCAGATACAAGACTACCGTTACAAGAAAGGTCTTTTACCTCATCCAAAAGGAGAGGATTTGAACTACCAAGAGAAAGCATCCTTTCACAGTCTAAATTCTGCATTCATCCAGATCAGTCTAAATTGGACATTCAATCAGAACAGTCTCAGAAGTCGCTCTCCTAAACTTCAGTGCCAGTTATAAGAGTGAAGCATTTAATCTAGCTATACAATTGATTTAATAAGCATATTATTGTGATGTTGAAAAGTATTTAAATTTCCTGAAGGATAATATATTTAGCAGTGTTTTCTTACTTATTCTTAATACTTCTTTCTCTTAAAACATACATACACACCCCTTTAAAAAACCGCTCGTGCTACAATACTTACAAACATACAGTAACACATTTCAACTGGAATACGACAATGTAAGGAGGAAAGTGCTCGTGAACTCTCTATTTTTTTGAATTTTAAACGTTTGTTTATTAAACATGGGATATATAAAAATTGATTGAACATGTTCGTCATCATCCTGCCCAATGTGAGGGATAACATGAACTTTGCTGGCTGCTATGATCAAATATTCATTTCCTAAAAATAAAAAAAATAAAAATCGGACCAGGAGTTCAAATAAACAATCAGTATTTTCAGATTAGAAGATATATCAGAGACATTTTCCGTGGTAGCTTGCTTCATTTTGTGGTCATCGACCGGTTTCGGGCGTTCGCCCATCTTCAGGATGCGTTTCTCAGACAGTGTGAAAATATAGACTTGCACAGAATTTGCTCTGTGCAAGTCTGTGTTATCACACTGTCTGACAACATATCCTGAAGAGGGGCGAACGCCCGAAACCGGTCGATGACCACAAAATGAAGCAGGCTACCACGGAAAATGTCTCTGATACTTTTCAGCTCTGCGGAACCAACCACCACAACAATTAGAAGATAATATGTGCCTTTTTTTTACCCATATAGCACTCTCAGTGTGCTGCAAATAATTTCTATTTCCCGCTTCCCGGTCTAGTGTGCGGCAGACGTACATATCTGCAGAGCTCTATACACTGAGATTGCCTTCCACTAGGGTCGCTAAGATCAACCAAGAAGCGATTACTTTAGGATTGATAATTATACAGGGATTTGGTTAAGTTATTGTGCTAATAGCTGTAATGTATTAAATATATAACAAACTAAAGCGATATTTTAAATGCATTTATTATTATTAGAAAAAAAATTATTTCTTTTAAATTATTTAAGGATTAAGTAAGACAGCTAATAGGTAATGTAACAGATGTAAAAGCCAGCAGATACAGTATTTGTCATATATGTATATTTATATATAGTACCAACATATGTTGTAGTGTTTCATTTGTCTGACCAAGATAACCTGTACATACTGTTGGTGTTGTTATAATGTACGTGATGTGGTAAATAGAAGCGATGGTCCATTGCTAACTAGCTGGGGGCCATCACTTGATCTCTTGTCCCCCCACTTCTATTTTCTCTCTTTAACTTTGTGGTTTATACTTTTTTTCTCGTTTTAAATAATATCTCTCTATTACTACTTGATGAAAAAATTATTCTGTTTGTTTTTGTGATAAACTAGTTAGAAGATTATATTTCTGTCAAAATTGTAGAGGCAAGCAATAAATTCTGAATATAGAAGAAAATAAATTCACACTGTAAGTGCTATTTCAGTTTATTACACAATTCCATCATCTAAATAACATTAATTAGAATTAAATATGTTAATTTATTTTCAAATATATATACATATTTACAAAGATTATTTGGAAGTTCAAATACATAATTATATTACACCCTTCCTATAGCTAACATTATTAGCTACCAGTTGGAAAAAAAGTTGAGTAAAAACCCCGTGACGTTTGAGAAATACAGTTTAAAAAGAAAATTGAATAGTGGAGAAATTAATATGTTTTATTCTTTTATAGCGCTGGTCTGTGAAGAATCATAGTCGGCACTGGATTGGCAGAGAGAATTAGGGTGCGCCTGTGAGTAGTTTGTTCAGTTTTAGTTTGATAAAGTCAGTAATAGTAATGGTGTCTGTAATGCCATGAAGATGGGAAATACAGGTATAGCGAGGTGCGTTTGTGGCAAAACGAAGGAATTTGTTTTGGGTAATTTGGAGTTTGGAGAGGTTAGATTTACAGGTGGAACGCCAGCTGCACTGGCATATGTTAGCATGGACGGACGACGACTTTATAGAGGTTCAGTTTATTTCTGGTAGACATGTTTGAGTTTCGGGATAGAAGTGGAAAAAGGAGCATAATTGCTTTTTTACCTGTGTTTACTCTGTCAGTTATGTGTGCTGTATGCTATTGGACCAAGGTACAGTAATTCCGTTAGCTATGACGTAAAGTGTTATGTACGGTTTGCGTTTAGTCAACATGATGGCTTCAGTCTTGTCCATTGTTGATGCGAAGTTTCCACTTTTGGCACTATTTTTGAGATCTTCTTAAGTCCTTCAGTGAGTCTGTTGGCTATTGTATCAGTCCTAAATGAGGTAGAATACAGCAAGATCATCAGCGTATAAGGCAAGGTTAACGTGTTTGGTTTAGGGATAGAGTTGAGATAGGTAATGAATAATGCAGGACCAAGGATAGAGCCTTGGGGGACTCCGGCAGGGAGA
Source organism: Triatoma infestans (assembly GCA_011037195.1). Classification (NCBI taxonomy): domain Eukaryota; kingdom Metazoa; phylum Arthropoda; class Insecta; order Hemiptera; family Reduviidae; genus Triatoma; species Triatoma infestans. Next base: position 19,441 of record JAAEAF010004488.1, on the reverse strand, counting down.
CTCCGGGGTTAGGTCAGGATAAGGCGGAGTTTATGGAGCAAAAGAATTTTCTATTGGAAAGGTAGGAACGGATTAATTTTAGTAGATATGGAGGGAAGTTGTACTCGATTTAGACGGTACAATAGACCAGAGTGCCAGACAGTGTCGAATGTCTTTTCCATATCTATAAGTACCATGCCCTGTATGCTTTTTACAATGGAAATTGGCAGTGATGAAATCTATTATTCTGGTGAGTTGCAACTCTGTGGATAGTAGCGATCTAACGCTAAACTGTTCATGTCTTAAAATGTTGTTGGATTTTAGAAAGTCCATATATCTGATTAGGATAAGCTTTTCAAAAATTTTGCTGAGGGCAGTGAGAAGTCTGATTGGTCGATAACTGTGAGGGGAGGAGACAGGTTGACCAGGTTTTCGGATTAGTACTATTTTAGATCTCTCCCATATATCAGGGAAGTAGCTCGATAAGAACATACTCTTAAAGAGCTTAGTTATTTGAACTAAAGCTTTACGAGGTATATGTTTCAGCAGTATGTTAGTTATACCGTCAAGTCCAGGACTAGTTTGAAATCTGCAGCCTTAATAATTAATTTATTAAAATCCGAAGTGGCTTTTTCCAGTGAAGTAGTATCGGGGATTTGCCTGCAAAGGTCTATGTTATTGTTTATATTTCGGCCAGTCTGCTTTAGTATAATTGTATTTAAGTGAAGTGGGGGAGCGGTGTAGGTAATGTTATGGAGAGTGAGTATGACTGGGTTACGATCAGAACTTAAAAGAGGAGCACTAATAGGTGAGGAATAATTTTGGAAATTTTTAATTAAAGCAAAATCAATGGTACTAGGGTCTCTGCCCAGGGGGATAGTATGCAGGGGTGTCTGGGGTAACCATAGCAAAGTTTAGTTGCACCGACAAGTCTAGAAGTATTTCGCCAGCGGCATTATTATTATTATGACAATTCCAGGCGACATGTTTAGCGTTAAAATCACCCAGCATAATAACTCAACTATGGACTAATAATAAATTTACAATTTGATTAGAGTATATTCTTTTTAGAGGCGATCTATAACAAGATGTTATAGTAACAGATCTATTTTGTAGATAAATTTTTGCACCTACGGCTTCAATACTGTTACAATTCGCTAAGTGTACCTGTTCATGCTTTATGGTACCTTTAATGGCTATAGCGACTCCACCTCCTCTATTATGCCTATCGTTCCTATAAACACTGTATCCATTTAGTTTTAAACGTTGAGAGCTATTAAGTTTGTTTCAGATATACAACATATATCGATAAGCCTCTCTGCCAATGTATTATTTAATTCTAGAACTTTCTTATGGACTGAATTAGCATTCCACTGTAGAATTCTACATATATTATTGTTGTTATTATTAGAGAACATAAAACAGTTTATTAAAAAGAATTATTGACTAGACAGATATAATTAATCAAATAGTGTGCACGCACCATCGATAAAAACTGTTATTTTGGATAAGGGGGGAGGGGGTCAGGTGTTAATTGTATTTTATAAAAAGTTGTTTTAATTATATTAAAAATCTTCTTAATGTTAAACTATGATTTCTTGAGATGCAGAGGTGAGACTGGAGTCATTCTTTGTTGTTTACTGCGTCTGGTTTCTTTCTTGATTGCCAGTAGAGGGCCATGCGGGAATGGTGGACGGACTAGGTTGGGTAGATATCTGGGGGAACTCTGATGGTTTGTACTGAAATCTCTTGCTTGATTTCGAGTTTCTCATTGAGGAGAGGAGACGACGTCTATTCTTTCTTTCTTCTTCTTGAAAAATTCTGCAGGTTCTGTCTGAAGGCTTGGTTTCCACCACAGTTGACACATTTCAGTATAGAGTTGTCTGTCTTGTAAGGGCAGTTAGGTGAATTATGATGTTCAGAGCATAGTTCACAAACTGGTTGCTTAAAGCAGTTCTTAGAAAAATACCCAAAACTTTGACAATTATAACAAACAGTGACCATTTTTACTTTCTCTTACGCCTCGTAAGAGGAAGTATTGTAATCGTGTCAAATTTTCGATATCGAGTTTTCTCCGGAAATATCCGTTTTGAGGTCCCCTGAGTCCAAAAAAGTGGTCTTTAGCAAATGGTCTGTGTGTGTGTCTGTCTATGTGTCTGTGTGGGTGTGTGGTGGTGTGTGTGGGTGGTGTATTATGGGAACAGCATAGCTGTACGGAAAAAAAACAAAAAACGGAGAAAGTTGAAACTTGATATTCCTTTAGGTACCCCATGGGATTGACAGTGGGTCATCTGTCAAAATTCCTCACACAAGAAGTCCCACTGTCGAGTTGTTTTTTTACCTTTTGCGTTTTCTCAAAAATGGCTCCAACGATTCTTCAAATAGTATATCAACTATCATATAAGAGTAACTTTATTTGAAAACGTTGTGGGGAAAACCATTTAAGGCACAGTTATGGGGGAAGGGAGGGGTTGTTAGGTTTTTATCTTAAGTGCTATTTCAGTTGAGTAAACAATTCCTTTCATCTAAATAAAGTAATTAGATTTGGGAATAGTTGTTGATATTCCGATTGTTTGACAAAAATCGGATAACCGAAGGGGTTTACTTTACCTTTACTAAATGATTTTTTTCACTTTTTCGCCGAATTTCTCAAAATGTCTCCCCGTCGCTTCTTGAAACTAAACATACAAAGATTACAACTATATTTTAAAAACATTTTTCTGGGAAAATTCATTAAGGGCAATTTGGAGGAGGGTTGGGGTTATGTTTTTCTCTAAAGTGCTATCATAGTTGATTATTATACAATTCTATCATCCAAACAAAATTAATTAGAAATAAATAGATGGCCAAAATTCCGAGTTTCAAGAAAATAGTAAACTGGAAGTGCGCTTTTACGGGACAGTTTTTTCAGCTTTCTACGAATTTCATTAAATTTGTCAATTATAATTTTGAGAACAGGAGTAAGAGAAAGTTGTGTGAGTGTTTCACACCAGATTTTTTCCGTTTTCATATTTTTCCCAGTGTACTCTACATTGAAGGATAGCACGAGTCTGGGAGATCTCTTTTACGTCAGTGTTTGGGATGAAGGTTATGATAGGACTCCTTTTGGGTCTTTTTGGGTATAACTTCGACAATCTATAACCTTTTGTCAACAAGGTCTTATTTAACCTCCTCCAGAGTGAGTGCAGTGGGCAGACGAAGAACCATTTTAGGTCCCAACTCAGATGCTGGGGAGTAAGTGTGAAATTCAATTTTAGAGTTTTTTAAATGATCCTTGAGGAAGTTATGATCGTGTTAGGTTTCACTATAAACTAATACTCTGTCTTTATTTAGTTTTAAATCTATTTGTCCATTAGTTTGCATTTTATTTTATTTAGTATGGTACGTATTTTTTGAATTGTGAGAACATCACTATTACTGGCATTATAAACGATTGTCTGGCCGTTTAATTGTTGTTAGGTTATCAGGAATTCCGTTATCTGACTCCTCGTCAGAGACAAAGGATCGAATTTGTTGAATATTCTGTAGTAAAAACACATTTACGTTTCTTATTTCTGCTATTGAGAATAGAAGTGAAACAGTCTTGTTCAGAAACAGCAAAATTTGAATGAGAAGTTAAATTAGATGTTTGAGCGGTGTCCAGTGAAGCTGACGTATTGATGGATTCGTTAAACGGAGCTCTGGCCATGCTGAGCGCCTCCTTTTTGGAGTGCCCGTAGGCAAGTGAAATTTTAATGTATCACAATCCATCAATTTTGTGTGTTAGTGAAACACTCCCCACCACCAGAAATATGACTCACCAGTTGAAAGGTCCAAAGTGTACGGAGTAACGTGTTGTATTGCTTGCTCGGTATATAACACTGTTAACACAAATCTTTTACGTATTTAATTACGTGTTGATTTTTATAAGTGAATAAGATAAAATAGTAAGAAATTTGTTCTTAACAGTTAAAGTAAAAATTAAAGCAAAATATAACAAAACTAAGAACTTGAGATAAGTTGCAAAACTATATAAAAAATTGGAGCGCAAGTACATAGAGGTGTGAACACTATGCCTGCACAAGGCCAACAGAATTAAATATGTTCTTGAAATTCAGAGTTTGAAGAAAATTAGATAACCGGAAAATTGTTTCACTGAAAAGTATTTTTCAACTTTCAATGAAATATTTTCTCTAAAATTGCTCCAAACGGCTCTCTAAAGCTATAGTTTTTAATAAATTCTAACAAGAAATTTTTACCCTGAAGAAGGCACTAAATTTGCCGAAACGTCGGGGAAAGTTTAAAAAGAGTTTTTTTTTTATGTCCGAACCTCCAACATCTATTTTACAACAATAAATAGATTGTCAAAATTCCGAGTTTCAAGAAAATTAGTAAACCGGAAGTGTGTTTTTACTAAACACTTTTTTCAGCTTTTGATTTTCTCTATAGAACAGACGAATTTCATTAAATTTGGCATACTAACTATAAAATTTGCCAATTACAATTTTAAAAAGAGAGTTGCGAGAAGTTGCGAGAGTTGAAAAGATTTTGTAAGAGAAAGTTGCCTGAGTGTTTCATACCTGATATTTCGTATTCAGGGGACCCCAAAAACTTTTATTTCCGATGAAAATTCAATTTCTAAAATCTGGCATGATCTCACTATTTCTTCTTACTAGGATAAGGAGAAAGTAAAAATCATTTAACCGGAATATGACAATAAAGAATTGGTGTTTGAGATTTTTGGGAACTTTCTGGAAAACGCGGACAACAATTTCCTTTAAACTTGAACTGCTACACGCACAGATATAAACGTATATTTTTATTTGTTTCATTTCCTCCCCTCGGAAAGAAATTGTATCCAATTGTTTGGCGCGTCCTTCTGGACTATAATGTAATCAGTTACTAACTGCTTGGAGTGGTAGGTTGGTACTTGTCCCCATAGGACCTCTAATTTTTGTTTTAGGATAAATGAGGGAACTTTTGTAGTTTAAAGATAGGTTATCATTTTAGAATACTAGAAAGCCGTTTAAAGTGTTCCAGACCAGATATATATTTTTAAATATATACTGGCCCCTTAATAATTTTTGTTAACAAAAGTGTAACAATTCCCGTTAAAATCCTTCAAATTCTATTGGTCAGATTTGTCGAATTATTGTCTGAGTAACATTTCTTTAAGGTATTTATTACCTGCATGTCTCCGTCGGAGTTATGGTCCACTAAATGGTCCAAAATTTTAGCCTCTAAGATTATAATAAAGAAGTTCAATGAACTCTCGTTTTTCTTTTTAATTCATTACTCTTTTCTTTTTTTCTTCTTTTATGTAGGATTCTTCTAAAGAGAGAGTTTATGTAGGATTCTTCTAAAGAGATAGTTTATGTAGGATTCTTCTAAAGAGATAGTTTATGTAGGATTCTTCTAAAGAGAGAGTTTATGTAGGATTCTTCTAAAGAGATAGTTTATGTAGGATTCTTCTAAAGAGATAGTTTATGTAGGATTCTTCTAAAGAGAGAGTTTATGTAGGATTCTTCTAAAGAGATAGTTTATGACTTTATTTCTTATTTTGCGGCTCACTGATGTCCTAATGTCCTAAAAAAAAACGCTTCATATCCAAGCTTTACAGTTTTGACGGGGGGGGGGGGGGATTTTTTATTTAAATAAAATCCTAAACTTTTAAAAACATGCTTGGTTTACAGCCAAGTGGATTACGTCTAATTTAGTAACGCTCTCCATTTATGCTAATGAAATTCTGTATTTGTAACTGGAAGTATTTCATTAATCTCTTTAGATTTTCTCAAACATTAATGTAACTTTGTTATAATGTAAATTCTCACACTGTTTAATAAATAGGCCTTCAGTTTTGATGTGGGAGGTATCACAGACCTACTATTTTAGTTTAATCTCTATGGGAATATGAACCCTGTAATACCGTCTAATTAAGAGAACATATTAATATAAGCTTTCTAATTACCTAATTTATTTATATAGACATTAATAATTGTGTTTTAAAAGGTAATTAAATAATAATATATTGTTCCTAATAAATTTAGCTCTCAGTTTATTGGATGAGTAATAGTTAGTCATGGATCCTCTCTTCAGGAATCTTGCCATCCTGGCGGAAGTGCCAGCTTACGCACAGGGCGACAACTTATGCAACTTATTTGGGTGTAGCTCACTTCTACATACCCTCATTACCTCCTAATGTTGTGCATCTTCATGCACTATAATCTATAGACACCTAAAGGAAACCACACAACAGATCTTTTAGAATGCAATGGATTTGGCTTTACAACCATCCTCTCTCTACACATCTAACGTCTAGCATGAGATTGCCATCATGAGACTGATTTCTTTTTGTAAGCTTACCACCTTAAAATAAAAACATCTGAGGCATGCATAAGTCTGGGCAAAATTAAGGCTGCGCATGCTAAGGATTTCCTCAGGAGCATTGTAAAAGCTCAGAAGGCATCTGGAAAAGTTGGTCGTCGAAGGCGATAACACCTGCAAATTCTCTAGGGAGATGGAAGAGGCACCCCAATACACCTCAAGGTAGATCTACGTCGCAATCATTAAGTGAAGATCTAGGAAGCTTAGGTTATCGGTGGAGGATATAACCTCCACAGAACCGTTTCAGCTCTTGAAATTACTGAAAAAAATAGATGTGGAAGAGCATCCTCAGCTGGGCATAGTACAGGATCTTGCAGTGTGCCATATCCCCGGCAACACTAATTGCATATGTATGATTTTGGACTTTGAGTATTACAGTAAGGGAAAATCGTGTGAGTTGTGTATTAATCGGTACCATCAAGGAAATCATGTTTCAAGGATGATCAGATAGAGGTAGTATCCAGCAACAGTCTAAAATCACTGTTAACACCTTAAATCAAAGTAGACGTGACACTCTGAACGTACTATACCATTATATCACATGAAGATCCTGGATCTCCGCAAGTACCTTATTCCACTCCATCCTATCCTTTGCCCGCATTCTCCATCCTCCAATCCCCAACACTCTCAAAAACCTCCTCTTTCTCAATCTAGCCTGCCTTGCCTTCTTACTCCTTCTGGATGATACTCGTACAACTTGTTAGGGTATCTTTCCTCTGACATTCTTTCCAAGTAGACAAGCTACCGGAAGAAGGTAGACTGGCGATTTCGTCAGGGATCAGGTGTCCTTGTTAGATCTTGGTGTTATTGTATCTTGGTAGCCAGCCCAACTACGCGAACAACATTTACACGATGTCTTCAAACACTCTTACTATACTCTTACAGCCTTTAGAGATAGTTCATATGTGTAACTACTTGGTTTTAGCGATACCAGAAGTAAACTATAGCTCAGTCTTTAACTCACTAACATTACAGACGGACTACATTCTCTAGTATAAACACTCAATACCTAAGGTAGCCACTGTAGATCGTTAAGGTTCGTAGTGGATTTGACATTTTAGCGATTGCATGAAAATCATTTTTCACATGAAATAGAAAATCATTTTTGGTTGTCCTCTCTCAAGTAGAAAATGGATAAAAACACAAATTCCCCTAGAATTAAACGAAAATATTCTAATTTCGCAGCATGGACTACTGTAAATGCACAGAACATTCTGCACAGAATAACTAACTCTTTCTTATCAGATCCCTAGAAAACTAAAGTTTTTCAAACTTGGGCTAAACTAAGGATAAACAATTAAAAGCCCATATTTTGGATATTGCATTAACTCACGACATAACCTTTAATTTGAAGGACATTAACAATAATATCTGTTCATTCTTTAATTTAATATAAAATTAAACTGTGTAATATAAAAAAATGAAGTACCACTTTAGTTAGCTGGCACGCAAACCTGACAACTTTCTGCCTACAATTACTTTAATGTTAAAATTCATTATTTTTACCTTCTATAAACGTGTAATTATTGTATCTTCAGAGTCACTTCCCTTCATTTCTTCTACTTTCTTTCTTGACAGAAGCTTCTTTTTTGTTTTAACCACTCTTTATTTTAAAATCATTATAATTATATTTCCTGGTATAATCTGGTATAAAGCAATCACTCGACTTTCTTTTACTCCAATTAAAAATTTAAACTATTTACAAAAGTTTGACCATAAAAATAGTAGCGTCCATTTAAATTTAAACTTAATTGAGATAAAACCCTTAAAACCTCTGATAAAACCTTAAAAAAAAGTGATTTTACCTTTGCATTGAGTATTATAATCATATTCGAGAAAACTCAAATACCTATTCTGTGAAGTAGCACTTTCGGTTAAACAATTTTGTTCAAATTTGGAATTTTATCAGTGCTTTCAATGTGTAATAATATTACATAAATGGTAAACCCATACATGTTAGTAGACGGTATTCGAAGTTTAAAGAATATCGTGAAAAGCTGACAAAATTAGTCAGTAAAGACGCATTTCCGGTAGATGGATTTGCCCGAAACCTGCCTGTCAGATGCGATAGTATTACCTGTACGCAATACCAAGCTGACAGTTTGCTGCGATTTTTCGGTTTTGAGATATTTGTTCATACACAGACCTATTTGTTACAAACATTGTTATATGAGGGGGACCTCAAAACATGTGTTTCCGGAGGAAGCTCAGTTTTGAAATATCGCAGTACTTCCTCTAGTAATTTGAATTTGAGAAAGAGTAAATAAAAATTGATATGAAACACTCACACTTCTTTCTTTTATTTCTATTGTTATTAATTCTAATTAAATTTTCATCAGCTTTGTAATTTTTACTAAAAGTTTATAGTCAATTACACACAAATACAGGTGATGGATATTATAGTTATTGGTTTTGTTTTTTTTAGAACACATTACTTTGAAAATGGCTTCTTTCTATGGGGGCACCCAGCAAACCTGAATATAGTTAGGATTAAGCCTAATTTCCCAAAACCCCCAAAACCCTTCTAAAATCCATTTTTCCGGGAAAAAGTTTCCCGGGAAATAAAAGTCATTAGTTTATATCTGTGCATTTAACAATACAAGTTTAAAGAAAATGGTTCGAGGGATTTTTCTAGAAAAATCCAAAAAATTCGAGAATTTATCGTTTACTGTAGTTTTCGTTAGTAACTAATTTGCTTCCAAGTCTGAATTCTAGCAAGAAATTTTACAATAATATAAGTTAATATATTATAAAGGGGTGGTTGAATCGAACTTCGCACAATAGAGGAGAGCCTAAGGCCCGTTTCACACTATACGGTTTTCACCGTACGGCCGGACTTTTGTAGTGGAGTGAAGAAAAGCACGGGACCTTTCACATTATACGCTGATGGCAAAACGCCTGTGCCGTGCCGTATAGCAGCCGTTCGGTGCCACTGAACTAGACGGCGCCGGTTGACTCACTGGTCTACTTGACTAAATGCATGCTTTCATATTGTGCGGTTTTTTGACGTACGGCAGCTACATTCTTTTGTTCACGATTCATTGAAACCCTTGTATCTCATTGTCAACGAAATGAAAATGTTTCGTTTGCAACGCGAAAAAACCGTGGAATGTGAAAACAACTTTGTCACGGCAAAAAGCCGTACGGTGAAAACCGTATAGTATGAAACGAGTCTAAAGTTGCAACATCTCCAAAATCGTTCAAAAATCAATTTTGTTAGTATTGGTAGTAAATTTAAAGGAAATGGCTACAAACTGAAAGAGAGAAAAAAAAAAAATCAGTGAAGCTGTAATTTCTGTTGATGGATTTGACCGAAAACTTTCGTGTCAGATGCGATGATGGTACGGAAACAGATGTTCAAATTGAGCTGTCTTGAGAGTTTTCCTTGTTGAGATATTTAATTCGATTTTGTCGAAAAATACCTGGTCAAATCTCGTGGTGTGACCAAACAGAATATTAAGTTAAATCTTCTTGTAATTTTGACTTTCTCTTACTGTTAATAAGAGAAAGTATTGTAATCGTGACAAATTTTCGATATCGGGTTTTCACCAGAAACATCGGAATGAGGTCCCCTGAGTGGAAAAAGTGGTTTGTATCAGTTGGTCTCTTTCTTTCTTTCTGTGTGTGTGTGTGTGTGTGTGTGTGTGTGCGTGCGTGTGCCTATCTCAAAAACGAAAAATCGCAGAATGTTCTAATTTAATATTTCGGTAAAGTGCTACCAGGAGACCAAGAATAATTAGCTTCTCGTAAAAGTCGTTCAACCGAAACTGTCACTGTACAGAATAGTTTTTTAGTTTGTTTTTGTTGTGATATTTCTCGAACACGGCTCCAACGATTTTTATTTATCTATTTGTTTGTTCTAAGGGAAGCGCCAAGAAGTTTGGCTGTACTACAAAATATATATATGACACACAAATTTTAGAAAGAAATAGATAATCAGAAGTCAGGAAAATGAAAATTTGAAAATTAAAAGTAAATTAAAAATGAAAATTGAGCCAAAATACAATTATAAACTTACAATGTCAAACAAAAATAACACTAAACTTTTAACACAAATGATCTCAATTTCAATAACTCAGCAAAAAAATGGCATAAATTGATTACATTTCTCTTGCTTGGTGACTGCAGGATCAGAGAAACTGAAAATATTGTAAATCACTAATAATAGAACATATTAAATAAACCGCTTTTGGTTTTACGATATAGATTAATAGTATTCTAGAAGACCTTACATTTCCTACAATCACCAAGTTTTTCTATAATAGATACAGTACATGGGTTCTTTTTAATTTTTAACTAATTCAACATATATTTTCTAATTATTAATATAAACATTCTTATCAATTTCATTATATTTAGAGAGCTTCATCTGTTTTAAAACTTGTCTCTGTTTTTATGCTCTTCACATTCCAAACTATAACAGGGTTTATTGGTCTTATACCTATTGACACTTCTGATTTCTTGAAACACTTAGATAAAATATCAAAATTAACAGAAATTCTTGAATTGGCCAGTCTTAATTACGATTCCAATTTAATTTTAAAATTTTTGCTAATTTTGTATCAGTATTATCAGCACTGCCAGGTAAACTAAGAGTGAATTTATTAGAAAATTATCTGACTTTGTATCTACATATCTACCTTTAAATCACTTACTAAATCTAGATGTATTAAGTCACACCAAAATAGATCAATGATACTACCACCAGTTGTCTGAACATGGTAAAATGACCTAAAAAATCACTTTGAGAACGACCCAAGTATCATTGAATGTAGTTCCATGAAATTAACCAATCATTTACCTCTAGTGTTACATACTTTATTCATATTATTTCTTTAATGATAAAGAGATGTACTATAAAATATATTCACGTTTCCCTGTTTAAGCTCCGCTACACGACAATTAAAGTCACCCCTATAAACATTGGATAAGATAAATACTTATGTTGAATCTCTCTAATAGTTTCATCTAATAAATCTAGCAATATCTCCAAATTTAATGAATAATTAAAATATACTAGTCCTGAAATAAAAGTAAAATTTGACAAAGAGATACCAACAAAAATCCAATGTAGACACTTATGCAAAACAGAAACATTAAATTCTTTCCTAACAAATATAACAATCCCCACTAGCGCGCCCAAAACGATCCTCTTTAATTGTATTTGAGTTAATTATAGTGTAAACTGTATACTTTTTTGGCATATAACATAAACTAAATGTGTTTCTGTTTAACCAGCAATATCGTAAATAGAAAAGTTAAATAAATCATGTAAATTAACAAAACCTTTCATATTCCAAAAAACTATCCTAAACTGTTTACAAAAATTAGCCCTTGTTGAAACATTCTGCAACTGCTAGGATGGTGTCTCTGTTGAGCCGGTCGTCTTTTTTCTTGAATATTTGCTGTTTTTTCCCTGTCCGGAGTGCTTAACCATTGTTCCAACTGAGTTCCTTTTGTAGTAATTGGGGTGTGCTCGGACGAATATCTTCAGAAATAACTTTTTCGTCTGAATCGCTTTCCCTTTTCCTAATCATCTTTCTAGTAATTAATGAGACTTGATCAATTATATCATGATAAAATACCTCCTTTCCATTCGAAATAGCAAAATTATACATCAGCCTAGCGTCGTTTCCGTTTTCTATCTCCTGCTTCATCCGCTTGTGCAAAACTTCTCTTTCCTCTCTATAACTTCCGCTGGATAGTCTTCACTTAAAAAATAGTGCCTTTAAGCAGTACTCTTTTAGAGAGCAACTCCTTCATTTTCCTTTCCGAATCAAATTTAATTAAAATAGGACAGACTTCAATACCTCTTCCTACTTTGCGAATGTGTACAATGTCAAATATATTACATTCCACTTTCAGATTACTAACAATAAATGTTACGATCTGTTGTAGACATTCAGATCTATCAGAAGTTGCAATTTAAAACTATAAATAATGAGATTCTTGCACCTTGCTTCTCTATCCAAATACCTAATCTTCATAGATTGTTGTTTGTGAATTTCTCCTAATTTCTCATTTTCGTTTTTAATTATATCCAACTGTTTTTCCAAAAAATAAAGCTTACTATTAGTCTCCAAGGTTACTCTTTTAATTTCATCTATCTTATTAGTATTTTCATTAATGCTAATTCTTAAAGAATTAATTGCGGCCAGAATTTTTTCTGTATCATTCATGATGAGAGAAAAAATAGAAATAATAATAATAATGATTTTATGGCCTCAAAATACGATGTAAAAAAAATGAATATTTGTAAGAATGAATAGTTGTATAAACTATTTGTTAGTAAATAGAAGAGTATTAGAGAAATAATATATAATGGAACAGTTATATTTACCAAAACAATATCCCTTCCACGAACACTTGCTCACTCCCCACCACTCTACAATATATTACTTGACTCTTGAAAATTCCAATAAATAGTAATATTCCCACACAATTTTCAGGAAAACCATTCGATGGAATTTCATGAAAATTTACAGTCACATTGCAGATACACAAAAAATCAAATCACAATTCAAATTATAAACAGTATTTTTAAGAAAAAAAAAACTAGAGCACTCAACAGCAATGTTCACCTTTCCACTATCACAGCCAAACTCGGCTCCAACGATTTTCAACTACACATACAAAGTTAGCTACATACAACTTTTACAGGGAGCAACACTTCTCCGGGAAAATTCATTTAAGGGTACTTTTTGGGGGAGGGGTTGGGGTTAAGTTTTCCTCTAAAAAGACATTTCAGTTACTACAAAATTCTGTCATCTAAATAATATTAATTAGAATTAAATATGTTGTTGAAATTCTGAGTTTGAAGAAAATCGGATGACCGGAACTTCGTTTTTACTGAAAAGTTCTTTCAGTTTTCTGCTATTTTTCTCTAAAACGGCTCCTACGATTTCCTTTAAACTAATTATGTGAACTACACATACAAAGAGCTACAAATTTTATTTGATACGTTTCTGCGGGAAAATCCATTTAAGGGCATTTGGCGGCAGGGGGTGGGTTTGTTTTCCTCTAAAGCGCTTTCTTAGTTGATTATACAATTCCAGTATCTAAACAGAATTAGTAAGAAATAAATAGATGGCCAAAATTCCGAGTTTTAGGAAAAGTTGTAAACCAGAAGTGCGATTTTACCTGACAGTTTTTTTTCAGTTTTCGCGATTTTCTCCATAAAAACACCGACGAATTTCTTTAAATTTGCTATAATAACTATAAAATTTATTAATTACAATTCTGCAAACTGCAGTAAGAGAAAGTTGTGTGAGTGTTTCATACCAGATTTTTTTCGTTTTTATATATGCCGTTTTCTCTCTCATATATTTCATTCTCTAATTAATAATTTCGTTCTTAGAGAACTTAAAACTATGTTATTTTCGATGAGAATTGAATTTAAAACAACTAATTCGCAAAGTTGAGAACATGGAATGTCTACATAATAAAGTGGATATGCCCGGAATTATAACCAGATCTAACCATTTGTTTTTGTACTTTCGGTTTTATTTTTATTTCATCTTCAAGTTCTATCTGGTTCTCTTAATCTTTGTTTCCTCTCCCAATTCGTCCTTCCTTCCCTGTTCTTTCTCTCCATCTAGCCGAAGAGAGAACTTTGATTACCACTTGGTATGTTTTTTTTAATGCCAGACTTAGTACAAAGAAATGAAATAGAATCAGACAAAAAAAAAAACAACTTACAAGTAAATTTAAAAGAAGAGCTAGTAGTTAGTTAACTGGGAGAGATGAAATTGATCTCATCCCAACATCCTTATTATAGCCCCGCCGTTCCTAGCCTCTCTGGACCGTAATCTTCTTCAATGTCTCCTCCCTCTAGGATACAAATGCATGACCATTTCTATACAAAATTGTCCTTTCTTTTTCCATTTTTTTTTTTTTTTATAACTCAATACACTGTCTACTTAAGGTATGATTAGTGTATAATGAACAAGTATTCATATAGAGTTGGTTTTTGTCATCAAGTGAGATAGACAGGAGCCACTAAACCTTTGTGGACGAAGATCCAATTATGTGTGTACATCCTTGAAGAGGGGAAAAAAACTGGTATTAAATTTCTCGCACTACTAATCAACAATTTTTTTTTTTTTAATATTGAATTGGCATTAAAGTAAAGCTGGCAGTTTACAGGAAGAGGACGTCCTTTTTTCCACTTTTTCGCGATTTTCTCGAAAACGGTCCCAATATTTTTCTTTAAAGTTGGAATGCTCACTGCACAGATGGAAACGCATCATTTTCATTTGAAACATTTTTCTTGAAAAAATTCATTTTAGGGATTCTGTGGGACCCCCCCCCCAACTCATGTCATGTTAAAACATTTTTAACTGCCGCCACTTCGCTTTGTTGATTTTACTTTTTATGGCCAGCTAATTTAAACGTTTCATGTAACATTGCGATTTTAATGAAAATTTGTTAATTGCATTTGTTAAGGGAAAGTCGTTTTTCACACCAGATATTTTTATTAATATTATAAGGCAACACGGCATGACGAAATCAACCAAGTTCATTGCCATTTTGTGTTTATAACTTAGATTTTAGTTCTATGATTTTGTTTTATATGGGCAAATAACGTTATTATATTAGAAAGTAAACAATATAAATATTTTAAGTGTATACATTAATACAGTAATTGTTTTCCACTGGAGACTTGATTAATTACTTAAGGAAGTTAGCCTATAATTGAAAAATTACGGACACTTGTTGCACTTCCTTCCTAATATCTTAACTGTATTATTGATTTATTGTGACAATTACCACAGCAATAAAAGTATATATCAACAGTTGTAGTGAAGAATGCAAGGTGGATGACCTTAAATACTTGAAAGAAAGATTCTATAGACTTCAGTCTAAATTGAAACCATCAATCAATATAGAAGAAGAAAAGAGAGAGGTAGAGATAGCCAATTAATAAGCGCCACTCAACAATAAGACCAGTTCTCCACCAATCGGGGCGGACCATTCCTCATCCTCACCATACTCCCTATACTCCTCTAACTTCATAATAACATAGATCTGAAGACTTCTTCAGACTATGATCTTGCTTGGCAAAATTAAGGACCCTTAAACCGGTATATATCAATCTTAATAACCACTTTCTTGGTTCTACTACATCTTCAACAACTGGCTAAGGGATTTTATTGAATCTATCATAATTATACTATTTCATATGTAAATTTTCAATTGCTTATATATATATATATGTAGTGTGGTGAAATAATTATCGCTTATTAGTATTTTTTGTGATGTGCAAATAAGAAAATAAAAGTAAGTGCTTAATTCAGCCATCATACTTTAACTGTACATTTGTGAGGAAAGAATTATTTGTAAAACTACTTTGACAACAGAATTTATGAAGTGAAATGTGTAATCTTAAATTCATCGACAAGCAATAAAAGAAAGAATTGTGTATGGGTTTCGTATCAATTTTTACTTCTCTTTCTCAAAATCGAATTAGTGTCAAATTTTCGAAATGAGTATCACCCAATATACATGTTTTGAGGTCCCCGGAATTCGAAAAAATAAATGTTTTTAGCAAATAGCTCTGTATTTGAACAAAATATCTCAAAAACGAAAAATCGCAGGAAGTTCAAACTTGATATTTCCTTTAGATAACATCTCACATCCGACCGCCAAGGTTTCGTTCAAAATTCCACTATTAGGAAGTGCGACATTTTTTCCTTTTCACTTTTCGCGGTTATCTTGAAACTGGATCCTAGGATTTCCTTTATACTTCGCATATTAACTGCTCACATAAAGGCATATCCAGAGACAAGCATTTTTTTTTGTTGGATCTCGGTACCGTTTACCAAGATTCCTTATTTGATTTATTTTACATACATACATTGTTCTAAAGAGGTTGACTGATGGAAAAAGAATTTTTTCCATTCCATTTGAGTGCAAAAATATGTTTTTAACGAATTGTATATATATATATATATACAATATATATATATGTGTGTGTGTGTGTTTTTTGTGAACAGAATATCTCAAGAAATGAAAAATGACGGATAGCTCAGACTTGATATTCAGTTTGGATACCTCTACCACCGCACACCGCATTTGACAATAAGGTTTCGGATCAAAATCCATCAACCGCAAGGACGACTTTACTGATTCCCCTCTTCCCTTTTTCCCAATTTTCTCGAAATAGCTCCAACAATTTTCTTGAAATTTCGTATACTATCTACACACACACACACACATATGTTTTTTTGGAGGAGGGTCTGGGGGAATGAAGTATACATAAATACAGTATTCTGAATTAGTAACTGCCGTAAATGACGGTTACATTCAATTTAAATAAGTTAAACAAAAATATATATTTTATGTTAAATTTATTATTTATAGTATGGCTGTGCTATGTCTAGGGACAAATTACAAGAAGTTTACAGTTGACCCTAGACTAGCATATAAACACTACTGTGTATCCACTACATGCGCGCGTCTGTACGCGCTAGAGAACAATCAGTTCGTAGCCACCGCTTGGCTAAAGAACATATATTATTTCTGTGAGTGCTGTGTTTTGAATTTCTTTTTTTTTAACGGCATTCCCGGATTTTTGGAGCACCCCCTTGCTCTCCTCAGTGCTGCCCGTCTGACGGTTCGACGAGAAGAAGAAGACGTCCCGGATACCACAAAGAAGAAGGTTGATTTGGAACCTCAGAGGCAGAGGAAAAATAAAAAGAAATAAAAACCAACCCGGTCACAGCAAGTATTCCTACAAAATCTATATTTAATTAGCCATATAGGAACAGTAGTTGAAATAAGCCGGCGGCCCTAAATGTGGAAAGAAATAGAAAAGTTATTTTCCACAATAGCACGGTATAGTTTCGTTTTGGTTTTATTAAATAGACTGAAAGACTTTCTTTTAATGATTAATGATAGTTTTTAATTTATTTTTGGTTATTTTCAGAGATTACTAAACATATGATTTTCGTGCCTTTTTTACTTCGTTTGCATTCATTTCTTTGAAATTATTTTCTTATTAATACAATTATTTCGTTTATGTTAGCATTATATATTTTCCAGGGCTTGGAATAGGGATATATATGATTTTTGTAACAATTTAGATTGGAGTTTTTCTTTCATGTTGTATGAAATGTTCTTTTAAATAAATAATTGTATATGTATACATCCTGTATATTAATTGTGACCAGAGCTAGCAGCACAGCTGATTACTAATTATGTATACGCTACTACGGTTCGCTGTTGACGTAAGTGATTTTCCGACTTCTTTTCTTTTTCTTAACCAATTTGATTTATGCATAATTGGATTTTCAACAGTTCCAACAGTTTTCCCAGTTTTCCTTTTCCCTTTTTATTTATTTTAGTTTGATTCATTTTTTTGTTATATATTGGTTTTTCCCAATTATTCCTTTTCAGCAAAGTTTTATTTATTTATTTATTTATTTGGAAAACCCTCTGAACCCAGCCTGTCTCCAGTAGTTCAGCCGGGGCTTTTGAGTATGTATACACTAAATGAGAAAATTTAGTGTAATAAATTCGAGATGTGAAAAAAAAATATTTTCTGAGTGATTTGTGACTTTAAATTTCAAATTTATGTATATTTGTTGGATGTTATTATTGCCAGCTCTTTTCTGATGTTCAGTATGATCACTTGCAGCTGTTACCTTCACCTGTACCTTCACGACCTCTGTGTTTATGTTAGTGAAGTGAATGTATACAATGTTAAAGAAAATTTTTATAATTTTATAATTGTAAATTTGTCATTAATTAAGAGAACGTCGTGTTAAGTGTTTCATACCACGTATTGGAGAGTGCGTTATTGTAGCTACTTGGCACCTTTAAAAGTATCAACTTTTTTGTTAAATGTTGAACAATGAATAAAACTATTGGCTTATTAAATAAATAAACTAGAACTACATATATTTAAAAAAAAATAACAACAGTTGGCGCTACATAACTAACAACACACACACACACACACACAAACACACATCCTGTACGACAAAAACAATAATAATAATAGTAGTAAGAATTAAAAACTTGGAACAGTTGAGGTTTGGTTTGTTGTTTTGTTGTTCAGTTGTGCATTTATGTATGTAGACAGCCGTAGGACCGATCATCAACCGGTTTTCTACCCCACCTCAACAACCACCAACAACATATATAACAACCTCGCTGCTATGGGGCCGGCACGACTCCTCCATGTGTGTGTATGTATGTATGTTTGTTGGTTAGTTACAACACCAAGTTCACTGCCGTCTTTAACCAGATTTTTTTTTTTAAGTTCTTGGGATAATTTTTTTATCATCTTCTACTGTAGTATATTTTTTTTATTGGCCTTGTAACTGTGTTGATGATTGGAAAGACGCTGCAGTATGTAACACTCTTGTCGATGATGATGGTCCATTACACTCTAGGATAGACATTGAATTAATGAACAGGCCTCACAGCCAATCAAGTGATCCCTTCTAGTACTCTCTACATGGTGTACTCAAAACAGGCCTATTTTTACTTTTTGTTTTCTTTTCATCAAAGAACATTTAGATTTCTACATCTTATTTCATTAATAAAACTAAATTCCATTGGTGAAAGCGATCTATTGTAGTAGTTCATTAGCTTCACTCACCAAATTAGGGTTTAATGAGTTTTATTTAAAATTGTAGTTTTTTCCCCTGTCGCCTAAAACACGAAAAATACTACGTCATTTTTCACCTTTTTTTTTTTTTACTACAATAAAAGAAAGCATTGCAAATCTGGCAAAAATTTTCGAAATTGTAATTTTCTCCAGAAATATATATATTTGAGGCCGGCCACCTATGGAAAAATATAATTGACTAATTTTCTTTAAACTCATAGATCTTATTGAATGTTTACTCAAGTCACCAATAAGAATGTCAATGGAACAATGTAATACTTGAAAAAAATACTTTTTTGAGGAATGCAAAACCTCCCACCCCAACCAAAACTTCTTTAAATGGACTTTCTCGAATAAAAGTGATAGGCTTAGGCTGCAACACCAACTTCACTGCCGTCTTTAACCAGATTTTTTTTACTTTCTCTTACTCCTAGTAAGAGGAAGTATTGGAATCGTGTCAAATTTTCGATATCGAGTTTTCAC